>PVKH010048110.1:0-10230 GCA_004027955.1 Chaetophractus vellerosus | reverse complement strand
TATATTGCTCCTGCAGCAAAATTTGAGACTGCTTCTAGAGCCAGGAGAAGAGAAGTTCGGTTGGAGGGAAAAAGAGAACTCTAATATCAAAACTAAATGCTAGGGGCCGGCTCGATAGCCCAGTGGATAGGGCGCCGGCATACCACATGGGAGGCCCTGGGTTCGATTCCCGGGGACCTCTCCTAGCGGGCAGACCGCCATTGAGAATGGCAAGCCGCCATGGGCAGGCCGGAGCCGCCGTGGGCAGGGCAAGAAGCTGCCACGGACATGGCAAGAGCCGCCACGGGCAGGGCAGGTCGCCCGCGGATGGAGCGCAGCCAGCCACCCGCGAACTGAAAGCCGGCCGTGAACGGACGCAGAGACCGCCCACAAGCGGGGAAAGCCGCGCCTGCGCAGTGACCACTCTCGGCGCGTCCCCGCAGCGGGGGGAAGGGGAGATATGTAATAAAATAAATAAATCTTTAAAAAAAAAAAAAAGTTGCCACTCCATTGCTCTGGCATGGTAAATATAAGATAATAGTATCATTTACACATCTATTACTTTCACTTTTGTACTTTTGTCTTCCCATTCTTCTTAAAACCACGAAGGGTGGGGGGATGCTCCAACAGCAGTTTAATGGCTTTCAAATTGTGTTATCTCAAGTTCTGCTAGAATTTTCTATTAGAATTACTTGGAAAAGATAATAGAAATTGAGAATACTTGCACAGTATATGTTTCCCACAGAAAGAGGCGCCCCTGGGATAAGACAAATTAGCACACACATCTGGGCCAGGTGCTGTTAACCATGACTCCAGGATTGAAGGAGGTTGGTCAAAAAGATGAAGCCAGAGAGTAGATATGGCTCGGGCAGTTGGGTGCCTACCTCCCACATGGGAGGTCCCGGGTTTGGTTCCAGTGCCTCCTAAAGAAGAATCAAACAGATAATGAGCAGGGAAGCAGATATGACTCAAGTGATTGGGCTCCTGCCTATCACTTGAGAGGTTCCTGGTTCATTTTCCAGTGCCTCTTAAAGAAGACAGCAAGCTGATGCAGCAGGATGATGCAACAAAAGACACAAGAAGAAAAACATGAGTGACACAGCAAAGCAGGGAGCAGAGGTGGCTCAAGCAATTAGGTGGCTCCCTCCTACATCGGAGGTCCAGGGTTCCGTTCCCAGTGCCTCCTAAAGAAACAAGGAAGATGAACAGGCACAGCAAGTGCAAACAACAAGGGGATGGAAAGAAATAAAATATTTTAAAAAAAAAGACGATAGAGCAATCTCAGGGGGAAAAAAAAAAAGATGAAGCCAGACAGCTGATACTTTTAGTTATATATAATCTGACAAGTGAGATCAAGTTTAAATGATTAGTGGCCCTTTGGCTCTCAAGTAGCATATTATTAGGTGAGTATCATCTGGATAAACACATTTTGGTGGTGTTGTACATAGGAGAATGAGGAGAGGCAGAGTGGGTCCTGCTTACCAACAGGTGTACACGTTTAAATGAAAATTCAAGATTACTAGTATAGTCTGTTTCAGGGTACATATGAACTCTACAAGTCTCATGCTTTCAACCCTTGTCTTCAAGTCCCTAAACTGCAATAAAATCAGATAAATGTGAGGAACCACTTCATACCCTAAACATGTGCAAACTTTGTTCAACAGAACACTACACTGTCAAAAGGGCATTGGCAGAAGTTTGGAGCAATGTGCCCCGAGGCTGCATGATTTGCTGGCACCAGAGAGCTTCGAAATCTTAACCTAATACTGTGGAGTTTGAGTACCATCAATTTGCTTGAGACTCCTCCCCCAAGCTTGACCTTGAGAAAGACGGAAGCTACCACCAATAAAAACTTTATTAACACTTCATTCTTTACCCAGAAATAAAGTGATTTCCTTCTCCTGGTTGTCATATCTCTATATTCCTTGGTGGTTATGTTTACACTGTATTGTTAATGCAGTCTTTCTTTTGAAATGGATGTAAATTCAATTTTATCGGGTTGATTGGAGAAGAGGTACAGGGAAAACCACTGCAAATGTACAAAATTAATTATGACAATGTTCTGTTAAGAAAACACTTGATCCAAGTAACTCCCATATACCACAATTTATTACTCTCAAAAAATGTGGGAGCAATTAAGATATAAAAGTACCTGTAACTTGCTATCATTTTACATCTGGTTCAGCTTGTCTTCTTATTTTTCTGAGTTTGAGTGATGGAGGTTTGCTATGTATATGAACAATTTAGGGAAGCCAAGAAAGAAGCCAAGAAGAGTTCTCTTGCACAAGGGCCAACAGTTAGGTCTACTGGGATCTTTATAAGCTTGATGCTGTTTATTAAGGAAAAACTGCGTTTGAATTTTAAATGTAGGGAAACAGCTTCAAGACCAGGAATACCCCTCAAATTTGTTTGTTAGAGAACTTGAAACTATGCAACTATCAACTTTAAACTTGTAAACACTTGATAAATAAGCATTATTGAGAAGCCATGGTTTGCCTAGGAAGGTTATCTCATGCTATGCTTAAGTAAGAGATCAGGGGTAAAGATGCTGCTTGCTCCTCATTCAATTTTTTTAAAAAACTTTCTCTGAAGCTCTCTGATAATTTTCCCTCAATAGTTCCATGGATTTTATTAATTTCTCTAAAAGCCTTTGTTTTTCCTCCTCTGGAACATCCTAAGTATTCTAATTCTCAGCTATGATTTCAAATTTTCACCAGCTTCTAATCTCTACAGTACAGTTGGAAGTATTTAGGATAAAATACTTTTTAGGATCTCAAGCCGCAGAAGATTGTAGTTTTAAGGATATTCATATAATAGTGCTGCCACCTAAAGATGAGGTGAGTAAAGAAGCAATTCAAAGGAAATGGCCCATCACTTTTAATCCTGTCTCAAAATTTTCCTCACCTCTAACTAGATTAATGGATTAATAAGCATTTGTTGTTGGTTGTTAGTAAGAAAGCTGAATTATTTCACAATAACTTATTTCTGAACTGTACTTTTCTATAGCAGAATATTTCAAACTTGGAAATTTTAGAGTCCTCTATGATTTGTGGTCTCCAAGAATACCCCTCAAATTTGTTAGTTTCTTCTCAGCCATTAGGCACTGCCTATGATACTAAGATGGGACACCAAAAGATATCTGGGGGAAAAAACAAGATTTTTTTATCAGTGACTCCTTGCAACTCTGAACAACTAACCTTATATTTTTGTAACTCAATTTTCTCATCTACAAAGTAGGGCTAATTACCCCTTGCGCCTACTTGCCTCGAAGGTAAGATCCTTGGGAAAAGATCCTAGAAGTGAGTTTAAAAGTCTACTATTGCCTAACAAAAGTAAGGCATCTTGTGGTATACTGCAAAGTCACTTCAAAATAAGATATACTCTGTCTAATAAGTTACGGCAGTGACTGAGTTTTCCTAAATCACAGGCTGCCTTCTCTGAAAATTATTTAAATAATAAATGATAAAGATGGTGCAGTTCTATATTTTGCAGCAGAAAATGAACCGATTCATGTTACTTCTATGCATGCAGTGTTGCAGGATGGAGAGCTCCAAGGGGAAAAGTCACCGTGCACCAAATATCTCGTCAAACTTGAAAAGACTTTTTTAAAAAAAGTCATAAAGAGCATTTTAGTTCTGCATTTCGCCCCCGGTTTAGCAATTTATGAAAATTAACACGTCCTGTTGCTCCTTCCCTCTCGGCCCAAGGATGCGTAAATATTTATCAGGGTTTTATCCTTAGTCACAGTACCTCAAAGGGGCCCAGCTTCACCTACACTGCGTAGGAGGCTGGGCAGCAACCCCGTTTCCTGTTAAGAATTCCACAGACTATGACCCGAAAGTGGTCTACCCGCTTTCTTCTTTATGCGAATCTTGCCCTTCCAGTCTCTCTCAGCGGGTGTCTGAAGGCCAAGGTGAGACCCTCCCGGGAGATGAAAGGCCTCCTGAAAGATGGAGGCGGGGGAGGGATGACCGGGTAGTAGCGGCGGCGGCAATGACGCCGAGGGCCCTAAGTTGGAGCTGGCGCAGGACCCATAGGGTTCTATCCCCGCCAGAGTCTGGCTTCGGCCTTCAGTAGCCTAACCAGGGATAAGTCGTTTTCGGCGCGCTCGGGGTAAGGAGTGGAGGAAGTGCGGGCCGAGAGGCTACAGTGAGCCCACTCCTCATACGCCCCTCAAGGCCTGAGCCGCCAGCTGTACACGCGCCAACAACGGAGAGCACGCGCACGCGCAGGAAGGGATTGGAAGGCGCGCGCTCTGAGGCCGCCGCCGTCGCCGCCGCAGCAACTGAAACGGAGGGACGTGAGGGCGGGGGCGCAAGCCACGGAGCGGGGAGAAGGGCGGGGGGGTGCTACTGGTGGAGAGCGCGGAGCGCGCGCTGACGTCGCTCGGAGTCACGCACGGAGCGCCGGGTTACGCGTCGACGTCTGGCTGCCACGACTTGCCGTCTACGGCGGCGGCGGCGGCGAGCGGATCCCGCAGGGGTAGGAGGAGGAGGAGGGAGAGCCTAGGGGGGCTGTGAGTGAGCGGGAGCAGCGCGGTTTGAGCCGGGCTGGCCCGCGGGAGGGAGAACGAGCGAGAGCCGAGCCAGCCATCTGAGTCGCCTCCTCCTCCTCCCCTCGGCGTCCCGCCCCCGCCTGCCAGCCCGCCCCTCTCCCTCAGCCGGCGGAGCCCGAGTCAGGAGCAGCTGGGCTCGCGCCGCCTTCCAGGACAGGTGTGCGCGCGCGCGCCCTCTTCCCCTCCCCCCTGCCTCGCGCCTTCCTCGCGCGCGCCCTCCCTCCCTCCAGCCCGCGCCCTACCTCACCTGCGGCAGGACAGCGCCCGCCCGCCCGGGTAAGCCCCTCGCGACCTTTTCTGCCGCCACTGCCACGGCTCGAAGTGCCGCCCACCCGGTCCCCTCTAATTGCCCTCTCATCCTCCAGGAATAATTATTGTTCCAGTGCAGACATCCCCATATCCTCCCTCCCGGGGATTCAGAGCAGCAAGCCACCACCACCCCCACCCCCCGCAGTGCACGCACGAATGGGCCCTCTCCCACCTCCAAAAAGAACAAAATAACATCCTAATATATATATATATTTATATTTATATTTATATATAAAGACAATCCCACATTCGCTGGAGACCACCAGTGGTAACGTTTGCGTACCAATCTCTGAGTCTCATTTCCCCCAGCCACCTTCGCCCCGGGGCCTGGGACAGTGCGCCAGATTTGGCGGACACTCCTTGCACAGCAACCCTGGCGGGAGGAGGGAAGAAGAAGGGTTCTATAATCTAGGCTCCACTACCAACCCTTCCTCTCCTCTGTTCAACACCTCCACCCCAAATGCAAGCACCCGCTCAGGATGCGTTGTTTTAAATATATATATTATATATATAATATATATACTGATAACGCAGATGAAGTCAGGCTCTAGGATGGGTGGCCCGAACAGGCCATTTTTGATGCCCCACGATGCTCGACAGCTCAACAACCTCCTAAGCCTTTTTCTGGGGGCCAAAGGAACGATGTGAAGCCCGAGGCTCTTCCCTTTTGAGCTACGGTGGACACTGTACACAGGCTGAGATGTCTGTAGGGGAAGGGACCTCACAATTTTATCTGCCATGAGGCTGAACTTGGGTAGAGACCCAAGAGCCCGGTTGGGGCAACTTTCTAACGGAGCTGTCTATCTCTGATTAAATGTCATCTGCATTTCCGCTCCCTCCGCGGGAACCTCTTGTGGGTTCTAATTCGTTCTGATCTGGACGTTTTACGTTTCTGTGGGGCCAGGCGCTTTTGGACAGCTTTTTGCGGCGGTGCCTAATGCTTATATCCCGGGTCCTTGAAAGGGAAGTTCTAATGCTTTAAAATAGTTTGAATTTGGTTTAACATCTTTTGGTAAACCATCCGAGAGGAAAAGGAATCTTTGGATTACTTCAGGACCCCCACTGCGCCCTGCCCAAACTGACGTTTGCGAATTGCGGCTTTGGAAATTGGAGTGTTGACTAGAGTGTAGGGAAAGTTGCTGATTTCATTCCTTTGGGTCTAGTAAAACCATTGAAGTGTCAGCCGGAAGAGAGGGCTATTGACATTTGTATCGGTTCTGTTTGGACTTTTTGGGCACATGAAATGTCGGGTTCTCTGAATCTTTATAGAATTTAGAATTGGTTCTATATTTATTTAACTCTTCTGCAGATGCTTAAAATAAAAACGTTTTGTGAAATGCGAGGATTCTATTACATGAATTATTCTCTTCAGGTTTTAAATGTTTAATTCATATCTTTTACCCTGAACATTAAAATAGCATTATAAAGGCATAATTTTAAAGAATTAGGTGAGCTATAGAAAGGGGACATACTTTTAAAAAAAGATTGGTGAAATGCCATTGCGATTCGTCTTCGTTGTTGTTGTTCAGTGTTATTTACTTGAGAGTTTCCTTAATTTTTCTGATAGATAGCCACAAGAAGAAATGGGTAATTCCTCCACTTTGAACACTTGGAGTACAACATTCCTGTTCGTTTTAATGATTTGGGTATTGAAGATAATTGTCTGGTTTAAGACGGCATTAACCTAAGTAGCACTTGAAAGCACAAGTTCTAATGTTCTTGCTTCTCTTATTTTGGAGATTTGTGATTTTGTGAAATAGTAATTAGCATTTTGTTTCCGTTGGGAACTCTGTAATCAAAAGAGTTCACTACCCAGAAGTAGGTACCTACTCTCTCAAGTTTATTTTATGAATGTTTTAACTTTTAAAAACCAAATCTGAATTAGGTTGTTTCAGAATCACCTGTAGTTCAGGCTGAGGAGAATTGAGGCTTTTTTCCCTTCTTGTTCTGTCTAATGTCTGTTTCCTTGCATACAATTTTTTGTTGGTAAGAGTTAGACATGAAGATGAGATTAAAATAAAAGTAGTCTTTATTTGCTTCAAAATGTGTGTGTAGTGTTAAAAGAACTCAAGAAATCTAAAAATGTTTTAAAAATTAATATAAGCAAGCTTTAAGGAAAAAGGGAATACTTATTTTTGAAGACGTTTCTATTAACATGGATATTTTGCTGCATATTAATATTATTTCGTTTTCCTTTTTTCTATGTTTTAATGAAAGTATAAATTTAATTTTACAACTTTTAAAATGACTAATTCAAACAACTGGACACTATACTGATTTTTTAAAAGATAATTAACATATGGCTAGAAGTCTTTTTAAATCCACAAATTTTCTAATGGATTTTCGAAGTTAGGAAGCAAATCTAACTTTGAAATTCTATTTAAAGTTCTAAACTTTTTGTTATAGACTTTTATTTTTTGGTTTAGGCTTTTCTGTGAGTAAATGTTCATTCTTCCCAGACTGTCTTAAGGCTGCTACATACAATAGCCTAAGGAAAGCCGCTTTTCACCCCCTAGTCTGAGCAAAAGCCCGCGTTTAGGGATTATCCTGAAATTAACTCTCTTGTTTCAGTAGTGAATATGTGCTAAATATCCAATTTATCATTTAATCATTTTAGAAAGACATTATTAGTCTTGTTTGCCTTTTAGATAGAAAGTAGGCGGGAAGCTGGTATATAATGGTAGAAATTGTATATGTATATAATCAATAGCATAAAATATATACATATTTATGTATAAAGATTCAGGTTTCAGTCGTGTGCTGATTTGAGCTTAAAACTCCCAGTTTAAGCATGCAAATGGTATTTAACTTGTGTTCTGTCTAGAACTTCGTCTTTTGCCTCTGCGCTAGGGAACTAAGACCTCAGTTCTGGATGACAGTCACTTTTCCAGGAAATCAGGGCACTCACAAACTCAACCCATGGACATAAATGTTTGGGATGGAGGGCAAGAAATTTAAATTTCGAGGTTGGACCAGGAAGGCGGTCAGTGTTGAGCCTTAGTCTTCTGTCCGTGGGAAGCAGCCATCACGGGGACCATCGGGCGGGCCCCTCATCACGAACTCATTAGTCTTGTTGCTGCCTTGAGCTCTCATGACGGGGCAAGTACTTGGTTCCGCGCAAGGTAAACCCGTAAGGGAGAGCAGCAGCCCTTTTATATCAGACCTCTTCATATCTGAGCTTCAGCGCTTCAGGAGGAGCGTAATCGCCCCGCCCCATTCTGTGCTGAGACGGTGCTGCTCAGCCTTTGCTTTGCATCTCTGGATGGGCCGGGGTCTATCCAGGGTCCTGATTGCTACTGTGTGAGACCAGAGGAGCTGCCGCGTCTTCCCACATGTATTTTTGTGTGGAGGGAAGTGCACCAACAGTTCATTCCCTTTGCGACAGTCTTGGGGCAGGGGAGGGAGTACTGAGAAATCAGCACGGAAAAGGTCCTATGCGGTACTAAAACTAATAGAGTTCTTTATGGGACCCAAAGCCTGGGTTTCTACCTCTCAGAGGGGACCTCCCCTTCAGGAATCCACTACAGGGACCACTGGACATGGGTGGGTGGCTCTGGGACTGGCTCACAGGCTTATCCCATTTGTTTTGTCTTGCCCAGGGATGAAGTAGCTAATGCTGGGAAATGGGGCCTTTGCTAAGAAAAAAGGAAGCCGTGAATACTCAGCAGGCAGGTTTGCCCAGGAGATGAAGTGATATGTTAGTGGGGTTTGAGGACTCAAGCATTGACAAGGCTTATGCACTGGACTGCCCCGCGTTTCTTGGTTATTAGTCCACTCTTTTCCAAGAAGCTGGGCAAGCATGCACTGAAGGTACTTAACTGTCTCTGGAGCTAAAAGTAGGGAAAGCAGGTCTACTTACTTTGAGGTGGCAGGTGGGGGTGGGGGTGGTTGTTCAATGAGAATGGAACCCATAATTGGGATAGGCATATCCTCAGGATGGAGGCAGCAATACCAGGGATAAAGCTGTGAGGTCTGTATCCTCTGAGCACCTGTGGAAGGTGATGGGCATAGTGTCAGGGCATTAGTAGGGGGTACCCTGGAGATAGGCCTTAGCTTTTCCACAGATGCCAGAATAACACTCTGCATTGAGAAAGTGTGAGGATTTGCTCTCTTTCTGGGAGAAGAAAAGTAGGCCTAATATTATGCATTAGACTCAATTATTTCTGAGTCCCTTTTACTCCTGAGCCCCATTCTGAACCCAGAAAAGCCCCCTTTCACTATCACTGTCCAAAAACTCATTGGTTAATTAATGGTCGGTAACCTCGCTGTCTGCCTTAAAGCTAGCGATTATTTAATATTTTACTTTTTGGGGTTGGGGGCTCTCCTTGACACATCTAAATTACTGGGTGGAAAGGCAAAAGGGGCAAGGGAACCTGCTTTAATGAATCCGGTAAGGAACTGCGAAGGAACCGTAAGGAAATTCCTGACATTTTTAGCTCATGAATTTACTAAAGCTTACTTGGTTTTCTCCCCCATTCTGGGTCCTTCCAGAGAGGAAGAAGAGTGGGCTAGGGGCTAAAGACTCAGGAGGGCCTAGTTCATCCGCAGAGCTGGCCGGCTACCCAGGCTGGGCTCAGCCCTGAGCAGGGTGCCCCCCTTCCCCAAATCTCAGAAGGAGGAGGGGGAAGCAGGAGGGCAGTTGCGGTCCCACAGGGGGCTGATTGCAGGTTTTGGGGTGAGTGTGGGGCTTCTTTTTGATTGTTGTTTGGGGGAAGGGCAGAGCCGACGGGGAGAGGCATTGCGGGCACCCCGGCCCTGGTGCGGCCGCCATCCTCCCCTTGGCTCCCCCCGCCAGTGAGTGCGTCCGCCTGCCCGCCCGCCGGGCTGTGCGGGGCTGCGGTTGGGGGGAGGGGGGAGCGGGATCATCTGAGGCCAGAGCCACTGCTGGGCGCGGGGAGGGGGAGCGGCGGGAGAGACGGACTAGGTGTCTGCTGCTCCGTGCCGCTGCCTCCCGGCGCCCCGTCCTCATCTCCGGCAGCCCCCTCTGCAGCTGAGGGTTACCTTCTCATCGCCTCTCGTTTTTCTCGCCTGCCTCTGCGGCCAGGGCTCTGCGGTAGGAGACAGCCCAGCCGGGCAGCGACCAGGCCCGTCTGGGTTTGGGTCTGGGGCTCGCAGGGGAGAGGGTGGCCGTGACTTGGTGTCCCCTCTATACAGCGGGTCCTGCGCTACGCAGGCCCCTCCCCACACATCCTCTCTTTGGGGTCACTGGAAAGCAGAGCTTGGGCCCTCTCCCTGTGCTTAGTATGGCAGTCCCCTTATCACCCCTAGTTCCCCAACTCCCCGGGCCAAGGCTGCCCAGGGTCTGGCCAACAGCGACAGCTACAGTGGTGGCAGCGACGGCAGCTGCTGCGACGCGGCGCGTCCCGCTCTCCGCTCCCCCCCCCCCC
>PVKH010048109.1:0-10088 GCA_004027955.1 Chaetophractus vellerosus | reverse complement strand
TGTTTTGTATTATATTAGAACTTATTTTCATGGAAACACAGTATAGACTGACTCTTCCCTTCAAATATTTTAAACTGAATGAACTTTGAACAGTAAAGGTCACGATAGTTACTGATTTGTGTGTATGTGTGTGTGTTTTAACATGTAACGATATACTGTATTTATTTGTCTAGATTTGCTGGCGTCTGCCAACCTTAAATCTTGTATCAGGTTGATTATAACCGGAAACCATGACGGCTGCTGAGAACGTGTGCTATACGTTAATTAACGTGCCAATGGATTCAGAACCACCATCTGAAATTAGCTTAAAAAACGATCTAGGTAAAACTTTAATAATATTCTGAAAATGAAACGGTAAAAAAGAAAAATACGAAAATAACATTTGGATTTTAA
Organism: Chaetophractus vellerosus; assembly: GCA_004027955.1. NCBI lineage: Eukaryota > Metazoa > Chordata > Mammalia > Cingulata > Chlamyphoridae > Chaetophractus > Chaetophractus vellerosus. Next base: position 9,695 of record PVKH010048109.1, on the reverse strand, counting down.
GGTCCGTTAGGACAGCTTAATTAAAAAAAATATTTCTACGATCTCTTCAGTAGACTTCCTGTCTTACTAAAAATGAAAACTTGTTATCTTTATACCTGAGATATTGAGTTTTTGGAAATAGAACATCTCAGTTTAGCTTAGTAAAGATAAAGAAATATAATAGTTTAGTTGTTAGGGATTCCTCTATATAACATAATGGTTTGTGCAGTTAAATATATTATACTTAAATGAAGCTGTGAATTCTTTGTAGGTAGCAGGTTGAGAATGTGTATTTGAATATCTTATTTTCTTTGTGAAGTTAGCTTCATATTACCTGGGTTATAAAATCAAAAGGACTTTGTTCTTTGGGTTTCCACCTGTTGAACAAATGAAGTCAACACAGGAATAAAAATGCATTTTCCAGAAAGGTATAAGCTTTTTGTTTTATAAAGCATTTTTGCACAGAAGAAAACTAGACATACGTTTTTGAATTTCAAAAGTATATATTGTGTCTTCTTTTTGTGGAATTCTGCTGAGAAAAATTTCTTAAAAAGTAATGCACTTTGCATTTTGCAAAGTAATGATCCTTGTTATTTGGACTACTACTGATAAATGTAACTTAACCTGGAACTAGTGTTTAAAACAGAATAGAGAGAAAATTATATTTTAAAACTTGAAAGTATCTTTCAGAAGGTAGTTTGCAGTTTAGAAAGAGACTTAACATTTTACTTTTCTGTTCCATCTCTTAATCAACAATAATGGAACACATGATTTTTAGTTACTTCTCATTAGATTTCTGTTGAAGAGAAGGGAAAAGCAACTCCCTTTTATGACAAACTGATTCCATTTTATACAAAAGCTACATGTACTTTTTTTTTTACCTTCATGTAAGATAGTAGATTTGGAATGGAATGCAAACTAGTAAATACATTCTCATTGCTGTTTTTTTTCTTACAATTTAAAAGTGTACATTAGACTCCCAAAATGCTTATAGTTATAGCTTGAAAGGTAAAGAAGAATATTTTTTCTTTAATTCCAGCTGCCTTAACTACTCTTCCCCAGACCAGTAAATAAACAGTCTCAAATTTTGGGTGTCTTTTTTTTTTTGCTTTTACCTTGGAATAATTGAGATGAGAAAAAAAAATTTAGAACTACTTTCCAATTTTGAGTTACCAGATTTTTTTTGTTTGGTTAAATAATGAGATGTTTTAACTATTCACTTTTCTTTCCCTTTAGTCACTGGGTATACACTCCTATAACTGTACATTCCCTGGCATAGCAAGTACTTAGTATATTTTGGTGAATTGAATTTGTACTTGAAATTTTAAACTTTATGATAGCATTCATAGGGAGGAAAAGTTCTGGAAATTGTGAAGATGTGGAAAGAAACATCCTTCCCTCATCTCAGTTTGAATTGAAGTGATAAAATGGAAAATGGGGTGAGGGTTTGAAATATAAGTGGTATAGATTTTTTTTTTTTTTTGCAAGTTCACCATTAAACTTACTTTTAAGTCTTTTTAGTTTTTTAAAAAACTTTTTAACCTTTTCTCAAAATCTTTTAGGAACTTGCTAATTTGTGAAAAGTAGTCAAAAACTGGAGGAAAAGAAGCACAGTTTTATGCTTCTTTATGCTTTCTGTGCTTTAATTGTTGGAAATTTCTTTGTCTTATTTGGGTGCAAATCTGCATCATAGTAACTTTTATCCATTAGTTCTAGTTCTGTTTATTAACTCATGATAGCCCTAAGATTATCAAAGACTTTCGTCATCCCTTTTTGTCCTTCCTTCTATAGGTTCTACTTTCATGATCTAAACAATTGTAGTAGCAGTTATATTTGTTTTTTATATTTTTGCCTTTGAATTTTAGATCCAAAAGACTTTAAGTACCATAAATTCTTCAGTATGCAGCAATGTTAGTGATGTGAAATTGTAGGTTGTTTTGCATAAAATACTTTATATTGCTTAGCTTTTAAGCTGAATAGCAGTAAATTAGCATCTTAAGTGTATGATCCTTAAATCCAAACAACGGTTACTAATCTAGGAACATTTTAATTTTCTTCCAGCTTTCCAGATAATTTCTTAAGAAAGATTATGAAGTTTTATAGTCTGTAGAAATATGATGGGGTTTAGAATTAATGAAGTTCATTAGTTCCCAACAATTTTGAGTCTGAAGATCCTTTTCCTAATGTTGGAAAGATGTCACTGGTCTCATTCTCCCCACAATGGTGGCTGTAACTTTGAAAAAATACACTGACAAAAGCTGTTTTGAATTTAGCAGCACTTATCATAACAGCATCTGTATACATTTTGAAAAATAGCTACGTGTGTGTTTGAGACATACAGTACTTGGTATATCTATAGATTCATGGACTCTGTATTCTACAGCTCGGTGGTTAGGGACCAGAGATATAATCCAGTGACTACATATTATATGTAAAGAATCTGAGGCTCAGAGATAAATTATTTGTGCAAAGCCATACAGCTTGTTCACAGCAGAAAAACAGGTGGAGAACCCATGTCTTTTGGATTAGTACTGTAATTACCATTGCCCCTGATGAACAAAGTGAGAAAATGTTTTATTTTGTTGACTTGTTAACTGTTTTTTAAATTATCAGAGAATTTTCTTTCAACATTTTATTTATTTTTTTTTGAATCAGAAAAGGGAGATGTGAAGTCAAAGACTGAAGCTTTGAAGAAAGTAATCATTATGATTCTCAATGGTGAAAAGCTTCCTGGACTTCTGATGACCATCATTCGTTTTGTGTTACCTCTTCAGGATCATACTATCAAAAAATTACTTTTGGTGTTTTGGGAAATTGTTCCTAAAACAACTCCAGATGGGAGACTTTTACATGAAATGATCCTTGTATGTGATGCATATAGGAAGGTAATTTAACCAATATGTAATTATTTCTGAGTATTGTTTTGATTTTAAGTAATTATAAAATTGGTGGAATGGGGTTAAGTTTTAAAATTTAATCTTGGATAAAATGTAAGTTGTAGATATTTTGAAATTATGTGAAAATTTCTGTACATAAAAGTTGTAAAGAGTTGTAAAAAGTTTTATTGTTACTTTTTCAGACATTCTATGCATTTTAATAGGTTATTAATAAAAAAACTGATACACATAGACTATAAAACATTGATCAGACAGGTAAAAATTGCTTTATTCAAACAAGAATCTGATGGAAACTGATGATCTAGGTCTTTTTCCTCAAACCTAATTTTTTTTTTAAGGAGGTACCAGGTATTGAACCTGGGACCTTGAACATGGGAAGCAGGCGCTCAACCACTTGAGCAACATCTGCTCCCAAACCTACTTTGTGATTTTTTCATTGGAAATTTTTGCATTTAAAAATAATGCGCCCTCACTGTGATCTGTTGAAAGCCAGCCCTCGTCACAAGGGTTTGTAAAAGAAAAGAAAAGAAAAGAAAGAAAAAAAAAAAGAAAAGAGCTAATAAAAAATAAAATAAAAATTATGGGTTTTTTTCTTTCATAAAAGGCTGACACTTAGTATTTCATATTTGAATTTTTATATTAGGATCTTCAGCATCCTAATGAGTTTATTCGAGGATCTACTCTTCGTTTTCTTTGCAAATTGAAAGAAGCAGAATTGTTAGAACCTTTAATGCCAGCTATCCGTGCTTGTTTGGAACATCGACACAGCTATGTTAGAAGAAATGCTGTTTTGGCCATCTATACTATCTATAGGTAAATAAAGATTTACTCCTTTGGCTTAGCTTTGTGAGGACTATTTAGTCTTTCGAGTAGTTTCCAAAACGATTGCTTACAGGCTTTATGCAGCTTTCAAATATGTTTTTTGGGCCTGCACAATATTTTTTCTTCATTTTCTTTAATTTGTCAACATTGAAAAGTCAAAACATCTAGCAACATGGGGTGCTAGTTTCTGCGTAACAGCAGTCTGCTGGAATTATGTGACTGTAGTGTCCTTTAAACAGGTTGTACACATTCTAGTTTATAACAGTCCCTGTCATTCTCAATGGCATCACTCCAACCCACTTATTTATTGACTTGCTTGGCCCCTATATGCTTTGAGTTTTGTCCCTATTTTAGAATTCTTTCTTTGGGGGATGTGGGTCATGTCTTTTGACCTTTAGAGGCCTTGAAGAGAGAACTTTTTAATAGGAAGAGTTACACTTCTCAACTGGTTCCTATTCTTTGAAAGCTGAAGATTTCAGACTTTAAAAACAGTCAAAGAAACAGTTAGTATATGGGAACTCTGTGTTTTATGCATGGTTTTCTATAAACCTACAACTTCCTCTAATTAAGGAAAAATAAAAATAAAAAAGAACCAGTTAGGTAAAGCTGGAATGTCTGATTTTTACAATTACTGCTATCAATCCACTTTTTTAAATAAAAAGGATGTAATTTTTATAAGCATCTTTGTACTTCAAAATATTAGTTGATTGATATATGATTTCAAAGTTATTTTACTGTTATATTAGATTTTGTTACCTGTTAGGAAAAATATTATTCTGATGAATAATGTATTTGAGTTCTTTGAAAGTTACCATATAGATTGCACAAAGTTCAGAATTTAAACTACAGTGATAATGGTTCTGTGATTAGTTTAAAAAGAAAGAAAAAAGAGTCCTTAATTTTAGAGAAACATACTGATATATTTATAGATGAAATGATAAACTATCTGGGATTTGCTTCAAAATAATTTGGGAGGAGGGGAAGTGGACTGGGTATACATGAAACAAAACTGGTTTTGAATTAGTAATTGTTGATGCTAGGTAATGGTTTTTTATTAAGCTGGTGTTTTTTATTCTGCGTACTACAAATATTTTTAAATTTTCAAAATAAAAAGTAAGTAAATACAGTGCACTACTAATAAAATAAAGGGACAGACTATATTTTTTCTCTGATAAAACTTAAGGATCTTTCTTTACCTTGAGATTTTCCTTATGAGCATCAATATTATATTCTGAAAGCATATGAAAGACAATTATTAGAAAATTCCAGTTGATGGCATGTTGAATAAATCAGGTCTTTCTGTATTAAACTTGAAAATATCTTATTTGATTATTTAATAGTTGAAATGTAAACTTGTGATCCCTACCTACAAGTCTAATTGATTTAAATTCTCAAAAGGCAAAATAATTGATAGTATTGTAAAAGTTGTTGAAGTTTAATTTTGGTATTGTCCAGAAATTACTGAAATAGCAAAGTAGGTTTTTAATTAAATATGTATATTATCTGTTTCATTTAAAGAAATTTTGAACATCTTATACCCGATGCTCCTGAACTGATCCATGATTTTCTGGTGAATGAGAAGGATGCAAGTTGCAAAAGGAATGCATTTATGATGTTAATTCATGCAGATCAGGTGAAATACTTTCAAAATTTACTTTTATGAGAATTGAAATTATTATATAGGCCTAGACATGTTTTTTGCAGTTTAGTTGGTAAGTTCGTTTATCATACATATGATTTGTGTAGTTATTTTGATTTTTTTTAGATTTTGTACTTAATTTGTATAAAAGTACAATTTGTTCTTAACTCTTCTCTGAAATATCACTTATATATATTCACTTTTTAAAAAGTAAACATTGAAGGGGCTTTAATAACCATTTTATAGTTTTTCTTGATTGAAATTATGATGCCCATATTCTGTGGCACCCTACTTTGGGACTTTGATTGCCTGGTTTTTCCTTGTGTTGGTATAGATCTAAAATTGTTTAATAGAGAAAAGTAATAGCTTTCCCTTGGAGTCTATCTTTAGCCATGTCTGTGGAAGTGGGGTAGGGTAGCCTTCAATTTAGATGCATGTCTTTATTATGCTGCTCAAATTTCCTAAGTTGCTGTCAACTGCATATCCATTTCTGCTGGTGGTTAAAATGTATGGATCTGCTTTTGGTTAGAAGTAATTCTGCACACTTTGGTGTGGCATCTGATCTTGAAATTTTTGCTATTTTTGCTGTCTAAATATTTATTATCAAAATATGGGAAATAATAGATATGAAGACTGAAAAATATGGAGTCCCACCATTCCTCTGAAATCCAGATACTGTTGTTTTATCTTTGTAAACAAGATTATGAGAAAGCTGCTTACTTGGACCACATTGTTTTGTCCTCTTGTAGAATTGGTTTTACTGAACTGTGCTTTGGTATTATGCTCTTGATCTACAGTAAGGCACATAACAAGAAATAGTACAATAAAATTTGTTGATATTTTTACTGTAGAGATGTCAAGGCCATAGTTTTCCATATTACAGTGTCCAGTTTATGAGAACTCATAATAGATTTTCCTTTTAGGTCTCAGTAGTAGGAATAACTGTACTCCTAAGCAGCTGGTTTATTTTTTATTTATTTTTAAGATTTATTTTATTTATTTATTTTCCCCGCCCCCCCTCATTGTTTGCACTTGCTGTCTGCTCTCTGTGTCTGTTTGTTGTGTGCTCTCTCTGTCTGCTTGTCTTCTTTTTAGGGGAACTGGGAACCAAACCTGGGACCTCCCATGTGGGAGGGAGACATCCAATCTCTTGAGTCACATCTGCTTCCTGCTTGTTGTGTCTCTTGTGTCATCTTTTTGCGTCATCCTGTTGCATCATCCTGTTACATCATCATCTTCTTGAGTTAGCTCACCGCACAAGCCCATGGCATCAGCTCGCTGACTTGCTCACCTTCTTTAGGAGGCACCTGGGACCTCTCATATGGTACACGGGTGCCCAAATTGCTTGAGCCACATATGCTTCCCAGCTGTTTTATTTTGAGTGTGTGAATATCCTGAATCATTTAACACACAGTGTTTTTCTCTTTTGATTTAAGTGCTAGAAAATTCAGATTCAGATTTGTGCCCCACTTCTAGAAAATATGTTTGATTTTGTATCTTATATTTTATCTCTTAACCTTGTTCGTAGTTTCTTTTTTTTAACTTCAATTATTTTTTTCTTTTTCCTGATTTCCTTATTTGTTTTTAGTTGTAATATGTATCTCTTAAGCTGTATTTTAAGTCCTTTTATTGACTGAGGGTGGAGTATGATAAATATATCCTAATTTTTTTTAGGATAGAGCTTTGGATTACCTAAGTACTTGTATTGATCAAGTTCAAACATTTGGAGACATTCTTCAATTGGTTATTGTTGAACTAATTTATAAGGTAAGAATGATACTCTTTGAAGGGAAAATAACTTTACAAGTTTACTTTAAAACAAAATTTAATAGATAACTCTTTCTGTGAGGCTAATTCCTCGGATAATATATTTTCAGTAATAGAACTATTAGAAATATTCTACAACATGGTCCATTAAAGCATTTTGTTGCTGCTGTTATTCTTTTGGTTTATTGTGTTTGTCAAATACTTGCTTGCTTCCTTCCCAAACAGTTATAAGAAATTCTGTAAAAATCTATGACTTGACAGCTGGAAAACAATCATTGTGTACTACCCAGTCACTGAGTAAAATTCAAGATCTTTTCTTGAGTATACACCAGACTACTTTGGAAATCCAAAAACAAACAAAAAGAGCCTGAAAATTTTTCATGATGTTTGTAAAAGAGAATAGACAATTAAATATGCCAATAGGACTTTATAAACTATTGACTAACAGGAAATCTACAGCCAGCTAAGAGATTTGAATCTGATTTCTATTAAATGATGCAGTAGTATCCAGTTTTGCTTTTGATACCATTGGAGGCCAAAAAAGATAAAGATTAGAAATGGCTTTATTAAACAGGAGCATATGGAGAAAACACTCAAGGTAGTCTCTGCTAATGGATCACAACTCTGCTTCTGCAGGAAAGGAGGCCCTCTCAATGTAGGATTTTAATAGTTTAGATTTGGCATTTAGGATGAAACCAGAATAAAGATAGTTCTTTTTAGTTCATGTTAATGGTTTAGGAATGCCACTGAGGTTCTCAGAAGTCAGAGTGCTCTGCCATCCAGTGACTTCATTGTCTAGTGGTAGAGTCCAGGTTATAGTAAGAGTGAATAACTTTTGGTTCATGCCAAAGTAATAGAGATTATTTTTTAACTTTTTATTTTGAGATAATTTTAAACTTACAGGATCATTGCAAAACTAATACAAATCCTATGCAGAGAACTCCAACATACCTCCACCCCATCAGATACCCAGATCTACCAATTTTAACATTTTGCCAGCTTGTATACCTTTTTTTCTTCCTTTCTTCCTTTCTTCCTCTTTCCCTCTGTTCTACACCCTCTTTCTCCTTATCTATCTATCTATGTATCAGTCAATCATCTATGTATTTTCTGAACATTTGAGGGCATTTTGCCCACATCATACTCCTTGAACACATACTTCCATGTACATTTCCTATGAACAAGGATATTCATTTACATAATCACCTTATGTGCAGTTATCAAGTTCAAAAATGTTAACATTGATAAAAAGCTTACATTCTATATTCCAATTTTTTCTTATGTCCCAATAATGTTCTTCTGACCCTTTTCTTTTCTGTTCTTAGATCCCATCCAGTATCATGTATTACATTTGTCATTATCTCTTTAGTTTCTCTTTCTTTTTTTTTTTTCTTTTAATTGTGGAAACGTAAATCTTCCCAACCCCTTTCAAACATACCATTTAATGGGATTGATCACATTCACAATGTTGCAGTTCCTTCACCACCATCCATTACTAAAACTTTACCTTGACCGAACAGAAACCCTATACTCATTTTGCTTTTAACTCCTCATTGCCTTCCACCACTGGTAACGTGAACCCTACTTCTTGTCTCTGTGAGCTTACATTCTCTGATATTTTCTTTGTGGTTACCATGGGGCTTATATTTAATATCCTAAATCTTTAACCATTCTCATTTGCTTTGATACCAACAAAAACTGTATCCCTCCATTCCGCCTACCATTTATTCAGTGCTTGTCACAACTTACATGTTTATATATTCAGTCCGATACCACTGATTTATTACTACATTTTGTTTATTTGTCTTTTAGATCTTGTAGGAAGTAAAAAGTAGAGTTAAATAGCACTGGTATTTATATTTACCAATGTCATTATCTTTACTGGAGATCTTTATATCTTCATGTGACTTCAGCTGATTGTCTAGTATCCTTTTTTCTCAGAACTCCCTTTAGCATTTCTTGTAGGTCCCAAGTAATAGAGATTTGACTATATATATATTATAAGAAAATATATTACTGTATATATATATTTTAGGAAAACCTAATATCAATGTTATTATCAAAAGAAAAAATTATAAGGGGTATTTGCCTCACAGATGCATTTAGAATAGGATAGAAAAATTTATTTGCCTATCTAATATTGAATATTATCCCAAATAATAGCAAGTGGTACTTGGGGAAAAAAGATTATTTGTCTGGCTTGAAGAACTGGTATTTTCCTTTTATCAGCTATTTAGATTTATGTAATCCATCATGTTTCCCTTTTTTGACATGTCATCCAAGTAATTTAGGACCAAATTTAATATCCTCTCATAGTACTAAATTAATATATTTGGTTAATGTGTTACTCTCCTTGCTTTTGTTGCTTTACATTTTCTTTTCCACTTGTGTACAGTGTACTATCTTTTATTATAAGCCATCTGAAAATCTTTTTTGAAGCAGGGGGCATAAAAATAAATTAAGATTGAATAAATGAATGAGTAGCTATAAAAAGTATTTTAAATAACTCCTATTTCTTTGTGAAATTACCAGTGCTGTCTCACTGTGTCTCACCACATTTTGGCCAACTTTTTTTTTTTTTTTTTTTTTTT
>PVKH010048108.1:0-10231 GCA_004027955.1 Chaetophractus vellerosus | reverse complement strand
TTAATTTCCACATATTTGTGAATTTTCCATTTCTTCTGTTATTGATTTCTATCTTTGTTCTATTGTGGATGGAGAGGATATATTGCATGATTCCAATATTTTTTAATTTATTGAGACTTGTTTTGTGACCTAAAATATGGTCCATCCTGGAGAATTATCCTTGTGTACTTGAGAGGAAGGTGTATCCTCTTGTTGGGTGAAATGTTCAATATATGTCTGCTAGGTCTATTTGGTTTAGCATATCATTCAAGTCTTCTGTTTCCTCATTATTCTTCTGTCTAGATATTCTATCCATTAAAGTTTCCTATTATTCATGTAGAATTGTCTATTTTGCTCTTCACGTCTGTCAATATTTGCTTCATGTATTTTGGACTCTGCTATTAGGTACATATATATTTAAAATGGTTATGTCTTTTTGTTGAATTGCCCTCTTTTTCAGCATATAATGACCATTTTTGTCCCTCATAACACTTTTGACCCAAACTCTGCAATTTCTGATATTAGTATCGTTTCCCCATTCTCTTTTATATACTACTTGCATGGTATATTTTTCCATCTTTTCTCTTACCTTATGCCATTGAATTTAAATTGTGTCTCTTATACACAGAATATAGCTGGGCATTGTCCTGGTCTGATTTTTTTGTGGACCCCAGAAAATTATGTTCTTAAGCTGACCCATTTCTGTGCATGTGAGCCTATATTATGTGGGACCTTTTGGTTATATTCAGTTAAGGGACCTTTTGATTTGATCATTTTTTTATTAGATTGCATTAGTTAAGGGTCATTGATTAGATTGTGAGATCCAGGTGGGGTCTTAATCCTCTTACTGGAGGCCTTTATAAATGGAGGACTGAAAGCATCAGATACATAGAAAAAAGTGACAGAGACAGACAAGAATCTAGAAGCTGGACTCAATGGAACACAGAGGCTGAGAGGAAGCTACTTTAGCCTGAAGCTGAAAGAGATGAGGCCCAGAGGAGAAGGGAGAGATGAGCATATGCCTGATTGCCAATAGCTGAGCTCAGAAAGAAAGTAAGCCTGGAGGAGAAGACAGAGGCCCAGACCCAGCAGAGCTGCCATTGTTCTTGCTATGTGGCAGGAGTCCAGGATCACTACAGCTGAAAACCATTGGTGAGACAGCATCTTTAATGATGCCTCAATCTGGGCATTTTCACAACCTCAGAACTATATGCTTTTAACCCAATAAATTTCCATTATAAAAGCTAAGCCATTTCTGGTATTGCTTCTAGCAGTTTTTAGCAAACTAAGATAGGCATATTTTTAAAATCCATTCTGCCTTTTGCCTGAAATGTTTACTACATTTACATTTAAGGTCACTAATGATAATGCAGGGCTTTCTTCTGCCATTTCGATATTTAGTGTCTGTAAGTGTTAGATCTTTTTTGCCCTCAATTCTTCCATTAATTCTTACTTTCATATTTATTTGATTTTTTGTGTGTTCCCTTCTCATTTCTATGTGGATATATTTTTCAATATATCTTTGTTATGGTTACCATTGGGTTAAATTTTAACATCCTAAATATATAACAATCATATTTGATTTGATACCAACTTGACTTCAATAACATACACATAAAATATTCTTATACCTCTCTGTCCTCCACCTTTTTTTGTACTTGTTACTAATTATATCTTTGTACATTGTATGGCCAAAATCATAGATTTATCATTACTTTTTATGAATTTGCATTTTAGCACCTAAAGGAAGTAAGAAGTGGAGCTGCAGAACAAAAAACATGATAATACTGCATTTATAATTATCCAAATGGCTACCTTTACTGGAGCTCTTTATTTCTTTTTGTCACTTTGAACCACTATCTAGTGTCCTTTCCTTTCAGTCTGAAGAACTCCCTTTAGCATTGCTTGTCAGGCATGTTGAGTGGGGATGAACTACCTCAGCTTCTGTTTATCTTGGAATGTATTAATCTCTCCCTTATTTATTTTTTTTAGGATGTACCAGGGATTGAACCCGGGACCTCAAACATGTGAAGCATGTACTCAACCACTGAGTTATACCCACTTCTTTCCCTTATTTTTGAAAGAAAATCTCACTGGATATAATAAAATGCTTGTTTGGCAATTGTTTTCTTTAAGTATTTCATCCTATTGCCTTCTTTCCTCCATGGTTTCTGATGAGACATTGGCACTTAATCTAATTGGGACCCACTTATACCTAACATGTTACTTTTCTGTAGCACTTTTTAGAATTCACTCCTTGACCTTTGCATTCAACAGTTTGGCCAGTATGTGATGGGATATATTCATCTTAAAGTTTATCCTCTTTGGTGTCCTCTGGGCTTTTTGGATGTGCATTTTCAAGTCTTTTACTAAGTTTGGGAAGTTTTCTGTCATTATTTCTTTAAATATTCCTTCTGCCCCCTTCTCTCTTTCTTCTCCTTCTGGCAGTCCCATATTGGTACTCACAATGCTGCCCCATAGGTCTTTTAGGGTATTTTCACTTTTTATATATTTTTTCCTTTCTGCTTCTCAACCTGATTCATTTCAGTTGTCTTGTCTTTGAGTTCACTGATTCTTTCTTCTACCACTTCCAATCTGCTGTTGAAACCCTCCTGGGAATTCTTAATTTCAGTTATTTTCTTTTTTAACTCCAGTAGTTCTGTTTGGTTCTGTTTTAAAATTTATATCTCTTTATTGAGATTCTCATATTTTTCATTCATATTCTTCTTCTTTTTCTATGTTTTCCTTCATCTCCTTGAGCATATTGAAGATCATTTTAAAAAAAGTCTTTGTTCAATATGTCCACAGCCTGGTCTTTCTTTGTTGATATTGTCTGACTTTTTGTCTTCTTCCTTTGGTAGGCCCTAATTTCCTGTTTCTTTGTTTATCTTGTAATCTTGTTGCACACTGCATATTTTAACGTTGTAAAATATTATCTCTGGGATTTATACCTGCGATGTCTGTTTCTTTTTTTTTAATTGACTTTTTTTATTTTTAAAGAATCTTTAGATTATATAAATGTTACATTAAAAAAATAAGGGGTTCCCATTTGCCCCACTCCCTCCCCCTGATGCCTGTTTCTTGAGTTTATATCCAGGTGATATATGACAGAAATTTTCTTGAGTGTCAGGAACTAACAAAAACAAGCAAACCTGAGTATAACACCCTTCACTGTCTTTGCAAATTGGCTTTGAATTGGCTAGTGCTCTTCAGAGTTCACCTCTCCTATTAGTAAGGTCAGCCCAAGGCAAATGCAAAGTGCATGGTCCTCCCTGTCTTTTCTGTGCTGGTGTCTCATTCTGATGGTGTGTTTGCTAGTGGACTTATGGATTCCCCTGTTTACAGGAGTTGGTTACCCCTTCTACTTCCCAGGGAAATAGACCTTCTCCTTCTCCTGGGTGTTCCACTACAGGACTTAAAGCATGTAAGCTTTTGCCCCAGTCCAACCACCTCAATTGTTTCTTACACTCTTTCCTTGTATCAAGCTGCTTTTGCCCATTTTGCAAATTCTAGGAGTGGGGGACATGACAGAGGGGAATTTCCTGAGTCAGTCTTTCATAGCTGGAACAAGGCCAGGGGCCCACAAAGGGTGTCCTGGTTGGCCCCAAACTGTCCTGGGGAAGGAATTAGCAAGAACCAAAAAGAGCTCCAGGAGCTTCTTGCTTTCTTGATTCCATGCCTACCCAGCAAATCCAGCCTTTCAATTGTCCTCTGAAGTAGCATACCATCTTCAAGTCTTCTTTTACATCTTTGTCTTGGGCAGGCTGGAACAATGACTGCACTCACAGCCAGGACCCCAGCATTTCAAAGTAGGTATCAAAAGGAGTGAGCTATGACCAGACCTGCGTGTCCCCCAAGAATCTTGTGGAAAGGAATTTTTTTAATCTCTTGTTGGCACGAGCAAGCTATACCTGGGGCTGTACCCCACTGTTGTCTGCTGCGAAAGTGGGGGATGGGCAATGGTAAATGCTGCATGGAAAAAACAATTTACTAGTATTTTTCATTATTTACCAATCTCTTCCTCCTGCTCTTCCCTGGGTGCTGTACTGCATTCTACTGGACTCTGGAGTTTTTAAAATATTTGATTCTGAACAGTTCCTGCCTATTTAATAGTTGTTCTGGTAGAGCGACTGATTCATAGAGCTTCCTACTCTGCCCCCTTCCCATTATTCCAAACTCATATTTTTATTATTAGATTTAAGAATCTGAATTTATGTTTTATAAAATGTAATCAGATGAAGAATTTCAAATAATATACATTGTTCATTGAAAGTATGTGTATAGGAAGCACTTGGAATAGAGAACTGCGGTTATGCTGATAAAATTTTGCTGTTCAACAATCAAATCTAAACAAAAGGTTAAGAGCAAAATATGAATTAAACACCTATTTACATCACATCCTTTGAATGAACACTATGCATTATCGATATTTAAGTCATCCTTTTGAAGGGCTTTTACCCATTCTTGATATGTGTTTATATTCCTAGCTGTTAAAGCAAATACCATGCTGTGGGTTGGCTTAAACAATGGGGATTTATGGACTCACAATTTTGAGAATAGGAGTAGTCCAAAATCAAGGTGTCACCAAAGTGTTGCTTTCTTCATGAGGACTTTGGCATTCTAGGGCTGGCTGTCAGCGATCCTTGGTCCTTGGATTTTCTGTCACATGGTAATGTACATGGTATATTTTCCTTTCTTTTCTGGGTTCTGCTGACTTCCAGCTTCTGGCTGTTCTCTGTGGCTTCTTTGTGGCTGATTTCCTTTGCTTTCAGCCATATTGGATTAAAGTCCACCCTCATTCAGGTTGGGCACACCTTTCATTAAGAACATCTTCAAAAGGTCCTATTTACAGATAGGTTTAACCCACAGGCCTAAGGTTTGGACCTGAAAATACCTTTTGTGGAGGAAATGATTCAATCCCTAACAGTTTATACATTAAAACTCTGCTTTTGTTCTGAAATAAAATCCTATTGCTTATTACTGTTTATTTCTTACACTTCTAGCTCCATTATTTTTTATCCCTTTATTTTGATAACCTGCTCTTAGGTTATTCAAAAACATGTCGTTTAACATGTGGAATATAAGAATTAGAGATTGCATCCAGCAAACAAGTAGCATGTATTAAAAATGATAATGGCATGATAGATTTCTTGGAATATTCATTTGAAAAGCCAGATAGCATTTCATCTTCAAGAATGTAAGAGGTCTATTGTGACCATTGAATCCCAGACACTAGTATATCCTTTTTATTGACATGATTAAGAATCTAGCTGTTAGTATTTGGATGTGTTTCATTTGAACCTGCCTGCACCTGATCCCAGAGGGCAAACAATTGCCCAGGCTGTCACTCTTGTGACAAGTCTACCCCATTTAAACTACCAGCTAACAATTGCATTGGCTCGCCTTGATGAATACCCTGTGCTAAGCAGCCTGGGAGTGATAGAGTGCCACAGACTGAAAGCTGACTAAGAGGGGACCATAGTTTAGGAATGATGTGTGAGGCTTCCTATCATTTAAATAGAACGACAGCTTCCTTTTTTTGCATTTGTGTTGGCAACTCCAGGCACTAATTCAACATTTGAAAATATATTGTCATAGATGAATGTTACAAGGTAGAGGGGGAAAGTATCGTGTTGCTGAGAATTTATTTTTATACATTTATAGACAGTTTAGATAGCAGTGCCTGTTAGTAAGAAGTAAAGACTAAGTAGCTCCTTATGAGAAAGAGGGAATCTATTCCCAGATTATGAACAAAAGAAAGCAAGACTTGAAGCAAATCTATTTTTCCAGTAAGAAGGATGATCATTCTATTTGTGCTACTTTTTAGTCTGTTGAGATAGACCTTACAGACTTCTAAAATCTCAGATTCACAAAAATATTCTGTTTGACTTAAACTGACTTCAAGATTTTCACTCTTCATTATTGGAGTGATTTGGGGCTGTGAAGAGAATCATATGAGTAGAAGTTTCTCCTTCTGTGTTGAAATTATATGTACTGTGAAACCACATCCTATGGACTTCAGTAAAACCTGTCTGTTCCTTGGCCCAGGAGTTAGTGCTAGTGGTTTAAAAATAGAAGATTATGGGAGGATTGTAAGCAGCCTTCTGGTCAGAGTCTGTGTGTGTGATTTTTTTTCATGGTTAGTCAAATTTTTATTTTTCTTGAATGGTAAGAATTCCTCAATCTATAGTCAATTTTTGATTATCGAGGTATAAATTCACAATTTTCAGGTGAATGCTTAAAATACAGCACTATCCTTTGTTCCCACAAAATGTCATTTTATGAGGTATTTCTCTTCTCTACAGTTTGAATCTGTCTTGTAAATGGCACTACCTAGACACTCAGTAAAATCTTGTGGAATGAACAGTTGATCAGATAGATCAATGGATAATTGTAAAGAGACTTATACAACACAAGGTGACACATGATTTGATTGTATTCTCACTATTTTATCTATTTGTTTTAATGTTTAGAAAGTACAATTAAAAGTAAATATTGAAAAAAAATTTTAAGACTCCTTTATATTTTCTTCTCCTTCTACTATATCTCCATTTGCAGGTAAATATTTATCCTTACAAAGTAATGCATATATTTATTTGCATTGATGAATTGAGATATTTCACTTCATGATAATCATTATCTGTATGGAGACTTATGCTTGCTCTTAAGACAACTAGTTTACTGTTCATAGCTGAAATTTAATGAATTACACTAATATTTTCATTATGCTTATATTCATTCTACAATATTTATTGAGTATAAAGCATTTGTCAAATTAAGTATTATGGTACAAGAAAATGTTGACCGAAGTGCAGTATCTTATATGAAATGTAAACAGATTTTCAGGGACTCACAAGTAATCAAGACAGAACTATTAATACAAGTAATAGTAGGATATATAAATTTAAGTGTCATGGCTAAATTTATGTGGCATTTATGCAGATTTTGCTGTGGACCCCTGGGCTAAGGTATGTGAAGGAGAGATGTGCTGAGTATTAAAGTTCAGAAAATTGTTGGCTTCACTAGTTTGGGATACTTGTTATGTCACTGATTAAACTTTTTAACTGAATTTATGCATTTGAATCTGTGCACTTAAATTGAGGTGTCTATATGGACCTCAAGCTATTAAACCTAAAACAAAGTCACTAAAATCAGAAATTGAATTGAAGGAGCAGTTGAACATAAACCATAGGAAAACCACGCTCCATAGTTATGCTTGAGGAAATCATTGAAAACTAAAGTCAGGACCTGTAATTTGTTTAAAACAGACATTACGGCTACTGATCACAGTAAGAGCATGACAACAGCTGTTCAGAGTGTTACCCAGTCACTATTAAGAGAATGAGCAAAACCCTAATGGACCTGTGCAATTGCTCTGTGGTGCTGATGGGAGTGAGGACCAGAGTGTGTAATGTGGAAGCAAGGCCCTGGGCTGTCTTCTTCTCCATTGTATCCTCAGTACCTGGAACATTACCTGACCCATACACGGTGCTTAATATGCATCAAATGCATGACTGATCTATGTGTATGGGTAGGAAGGTAGAGGACAATCAAAACTTCAGTTGTGAGGACTGAGAACAGAGTTCCTCATGAATTTGCTGAACTGATGCGACCGGTGGATGTGTGTGCAATTGCCTTCCTTGGCCAGGAGTATAACAAGTGTTTTTGTTTTTTGTTCCTTTGTTTTTTCTTTTTCTTTTTCTTTTTTTGAGAGACTCTCATTGTTTCAAATCCTGGTATTGCTTTCCAAATCCCTGGCATGACTAGAAGCAGAAGTTGGCCAGGCAGGAAGTATAAACAATGGGGATTATTGGCTCATAATCCTACTTTAAAACATATGTCAGTTTTGTGAATGCCCCACTATACCTGTAAAATTTATAGGTTAATTTTTATTAAATATCTGAATGACATATATGTTTTCATACTCAGAGTGTCAAGGTCAGTGTTATAAATAAATCAAGGAAGGGGATTTGACTTTAACCTTTTGCCTTGTATTCGTATTGTGTGCCCCTAGAGTGTTTGAAGGTCTGTTTGAAGGTCTTTTGGGGCGTAAGGAAGGTGGGTCTTGGTTTTACTACAGTATGTCATGATAAAAGCAGTGCTTTTCAAAAGTACTACTTTATAGCTAATGGATGGTGAGCATTGTTTAACCTCTTTGAACCTTACTTTCTGAATCTAGGTTGAAAAGTAATGACTATTCCATAGTATTAAATGAAATTTGTAAAGTGCTTAATTCACCGCTTGGTATGCAGTAGGTAAATAATTATGACCTGGCTTTGTACTTTTCTCAACAAATGGCAGCTGCAATTGCTACTCTGCTATTAATATAGTGTATAGGAGAGTTGGCAGAATCAAGAGAAGAAAATTTATTAGAATATACCACATGTATGATCTGGTAGAGGGAGAAAGACTAAAGTAATTAAGAAATGAGTCTTTGACTAGATTAGGTTAATTTTTTTCTCATATTATTTCTACAATGACTTATGGGTAGCAGATAGTATTATCCCATTTTAAAGAGAGGAAACAGAGGCTTAGAGAGGTTAAGTAGCATAACCAAAGCCAAGGCTAATAAGTAGCTGAGTCATGACTTGAACATCTAGGTTTGTTTTATAGAAAAGCATATTGTTTCCCTCAACCTCATGCTGCAGGAAATAAGATTTAATAGTAGTGCAAAAGAAGAAATAATTTTCAATGACACAGAAAGGGAAAACAAGGAAGGATTTATAGACTAATAGGATGTGGAGAGAAAAATGTCTTTGTTTAGGACCTGGAACCACGGCACCAAACTTGCTGGCTTTGACCAAGGCCTCAGGCAACAAGTACAGATCATCCCTTTGCCAATAACAGTTGTACCAGTACGAAGAATAGACACTGGAGGCACAGATGTCATCAGGCAGGAGTAGGTTATTTACTAACATGCCTCCAAGTTCAATTTTTCCCTCTTAATGACAAAAAATATTTAGGTATGTGCCCTCAAAGTTCCTTTATATGCAATTTTTATATAAAAATTTGCTTTATTTCTAAGAGAATAAATAAAATCAGCTTTGGAAATCCAATTCTATATAAAGCTAGGGCATTTTTATAGGTGAAGTCTTGGACCAGTGTCTATTTGAAAATAAGAGCAAGAAATGAGAGTGAAACTGAATTACACATTGAGCTAAGAAGAAGATCTGAAAGCTGAAATGAGTTTATATGGGAGGTCAGGTGCCCTCGCCTCTTCAAGGCCATTCATTCTCCTGGTCTTTCTTCTCTGAAGGACTGACAAATTTGAACCAGAGTGTGTTTCAGCCTTCTGAAATGAAAATAATAAAATTAATACAAGCTCCTAAGGAAATATACAGGAACACTTATTTTTTTCATTATGTAAACAACTTTCAGAGCCCGAAATAGGAGGCATCAAGTCAGTATTTAGATGGAAGATATGAAAATTTTTGGAAGCTCAGAAAAGTATAACATTGTGTCTGAGCTAATTGTGTTATTAACGAAAGCTGTTGATTAAATTGACAAACAAGAGTTGTTTTTCTTTTTTTAAAAAAATTAAGAATTTAAAGAGAGCAGAAGAGTATTGTCTCTAAAGTTTCTAAATAAGATGGAGAGCAACTGTCCTTGTCAGTTTGGTACCCGACAGAGAGAGAGCATATTCCAGATTTTATAAAATGGAGATAAAGAAAGAGCAGCTAAAGTATGTGATTCATTTGAGAAATAGTGGGCATCTGATGCCTGTCAAGGTAGCTGAGAGATAAGAACAAATGGAATTGTACTGAAGGCGTTCTGTTGCTTATAGGCTTTTTCGAGTTTGCTTTTTACTGCTGTGTAACATCTCTTAAATCTTTGTAGAAACTCTGATAAGTCTCTGAGACTATACTTAAAGAGCTGAGACTTGTCATAGAGAGCCAGCAGGGCTGGAGGGACAGAGAGAAGAGGAAAAGGGTAAAGACGGCTATTTCTTCCCTTAAACTCCGCATCAGCTACTGTAGCCATATGAACAGCTGAAAAGCAGAAATAAAAGGGATAGAAAAAAAGACAGTGTAGCTAGCACCTGCGGAAGAGAAAACAAGAAAGCTAGGCAGCGTTTAAGTGTAGGATATCATTTGGAAATACATTCTATAAAAACAATTATAAAAACATGTATTGGTTTAAAAAGCAAGTTTGTATTTCTCTGGCACACAGCAGTGTCTGCAGTGACATTCTATGCTGTGCATCTTCCGTGTAGGGATTCAGTATGCATGCTGCTTTCCGTACTTTTTAAAAA
>PVKH010048107.1:0-10200 GCA_004027955.1 Chaetophractus vellerosus | reverse complement strand
GGTCTGGGAGGGCCCACACAAAGCTTCAGTGTCCTTTCCTGGTGGGTGGGGTCAGAACATAACACCCTTCCAGCACATCAACATGTGTTACCAATCAGGGAAACTCACTTGAGCATCCCGGCCCAGTTTTTTTACTGGAATTTCATTATATAGGCATGATTGATTGTCTCCATGCCCACATGGTTGACCTTCCCTCCAACTCCCCTCTACTTTTCCCCCAACCCCCCAAGGTCAGGCTGATAAGAGGAGGCTCAAAGCCCCAAATTCCTAATCATATCCTTGGTCTTTCCGGTGTGGCGGCCCTAAGTCTAGCACAGCTGGCCCAGCTTGAGTTATTTCCTCAGCATAAACTATCAGGTAGGGAGGGGTATTTTGAATAACAAAATACACGAGAAATTCCAAAGACTTAGAGGCTGTCCTCAGAGAGGGCAAACACCAACCAAGTTGTTTATTATACAACAGGGGTATAACTGGTAAAACTTTCTGGAGAGCAATTTGGCTAAATTAATCAAAAGCTACTAGAATGTGCAAACTTTTGACCAAGAAATTCCATGCATAGGATTTTTTCCTAAAGAATTACTCAGATATATAAATATATATATATGCATGCATACAATGATGTAGTTCTCCAGTTGTTTATAATAGTGTAAAGTTGGAAAGAAAACTTGGAAACAAAGAGAACTAGTTGAATAAAGGATGGTATACCCAGGAGAAGGAATACTATGCAGGTCACTGAAAATTGTGTCATAGAAGAGTATTTATTGATATGGAAAAAAAATCTTACCAATATAATTCTATACAAAATAAGCAGGTTACAAAACAGTATATACAGTTTAATACCATTTTTTGTGGAAAGAAAAATACCATATATACAAAATCATGCATAGGAAAAATTATAAGGATGTACATATCAAATGTTAACAATTATTTTCTCTGGATAGTGGGATTAGAGGTGATTACACAATTTTCCCAATAAACTTCACTTGTCCTAGTTTCCTAGGGCTACCTTAACAAAGTACTATAAACTGGGTGGCTCTAGTTCTGAAGGCTAGAGGTCTAAAATTAAGGCATCTGCCGGACTGTGTTCCCTCCAAAGCCTGAAGGGGAGAATCTTGCCTTGCCTCTTCCAAACTTCTAGTGGCTTGCCGACAATTGTTGGTGTTCCTTGGTTTGTAGCTGCAGCACTTTATTCTCTGCCTCCATCGTCACATGGCCTCCTCCTCTACGTCTGGGTGTCTTCTCCCCTTCTTTTAAGGACGCCAGTCATATTGGCTAAGGAGCCTGTCCTACTCCAGTATGACCGCATCTTAAACTTCATCTGCAACAATCCTATTTCCCAATAAGGTCACATTCTGAGGTAATGGTAATAACCTCAATGTATCTTTTTGGGAGATAAAATTCAACCCTTAACACAGGCTCTCCCAAAAGTACCTGCTTCATGCCATTCTTTCTTGGTTGTCGTAAGTTTGATACAATTCTCTTCAAAGAGGCATTGTAGAATGATACACACCTCCAAAGGATATTTTTGATGCAGCCACTGTTACCCCCATTTTAAAAGTAGATGCTACTTGTTCTTATACTGGCATGTGGAATATATATTTAGTTAATGTAATATACTGTGAATATACTATAAAATATGCCACAGCAAAAATTTGGCTATTAGAAAATTACTACTTGGAGAATATGAAAATCCTCTCATCAAGAGGATTTCAACAATCATTGCGGCTTGCTCCCTCAAGACAGCTTGCCCCCTCAAGGCGGTCTGCCCCCTTGGAGAGGTCCCCAGGAACGGAACCCAGGGCCTCCCATGTGGTATACCGGCGCCCTATCCACTGGGCTACAGCCGGTCCCAAGAGAAGTTTTAAATAGAGAAAAACATACTATCATTAGTTGGGATCTCCATAATGATGTGCAGGTGCTTTGTTTTCTGTAAAAACCTAAATATATGTTAGATAAAACAGCAAGATATACATTTAAATTTGGTGAATTTCATTTCTTTTTCTGCAGCACCAAAGTCTTATTGTTTTATATCTCTCTGCACAGGCTTTCATATTTAAACAGTTAATTTTAACACATTTAACAGTTAATACATAGGACACACTTAACTTTTCATGGAACCTGAGGTAAGTGATCTAAATATATATAGGCCATCCTTTGATAACGGGCAACATTAAATACACTTATAGCAAATATAATTTAGATTTATTTCCCAGAATCCATCCTAATACAAGACTACTTACTAGATTCTTATTAAAAACACCAAGTAAGGATGTTGGAGTTCTTAAAGGTAAACATCAGAGAATAGAGAAAATTATCTGCCTCTCCATTTTTTCTGATGTTTTCCATGCTCTAGCACCATCCCATAGTTGATTCTTAATTTCTATTTTTTCCATAGGGAAGGGACTCTCAGGTAACTCTGTAATCAAGTTATAATTTCAACAATCATTGCAATAATATCGAAGTAAATAATTACTTATTATATCCAAAGATAAATATATTGTCTAAATGCCTAGAGGTAAATTGAACAACATACAGATGAAAGAAGAAACATAAAACACTGATGAAAAGGTAGATTTGATATTTCCAATCAAATGGTCTGTTCCTTCTCTCCAGAAAATCATGGAATTGAGAAAGATGGCTGGAGTGTGGTGGGAAACGTGCATCCAATTGATATAACTACACAGCATGCTGCCCTATACCAGTGTCATTCTGCCATCCTCTGTTCAATGTCATAAACGTCCTACTAACCATAGCACAGCTTCTAGCACAGTTCTTTTTTTTTTCAAGATTTATTTTTATTTATCGCCCCTCCTTGCTGCTTGTGCTCGCTGTGTCCATTTGTTTTGTGTGTGTGTGTGGTTTTTTTTTTTCTCTGTGTCTGCTTGTCTCCCTTTGTTGCATCATCTTGCTGCACAGCGTGGGCCGTCAGCTCACTGCGTTGCTGGGAATCCAACCCGGGGCCTCCCATATGGTAAATGGGATCCCAACCAATTGAGCCACAGCCACATCCCTCTAGCACAGTTCTAATTCCACAATGACAATCACAAGAACAGGACATCCAGGTTGTTGAAAGAAACCAGAAGGTTACACCAACACATTCCAAGGGTGGGAGCAGACTACAGACATCACATATTTATTGCTTTATATTATGAGATTTAAACAAAAAAAGGCAGAGACTAGATAAGCACTTTTTAAAATTTCATAATGACCAATTTGCTACAGAAACTGAGGCAAAACATTTATGCTAACAAATATGTTAGGTGAATTACCACCTCAGCACATATCTGCAGATGGGAATTCCTGGATTTTCACTCAATGGAAAGCACTATAAAATGAAAGGTGATATACATAGGAACAAAAATCACAAGAAGCAGCTCTCCAAGATCAATCTTCAATGAGTTCCTATTACAATAAGCTATAAATAACAGTAAAAGGCAATATTCATTTAACACACCGAGAATCCTAATGACAAGAAATCAGATATTTATATTCCTCTAGAGACATTTCTTCCCCACCTAACAAAGGCACTTGACATGTAACTGAAATGGACAGCTAATTCAGGTACTGCCCTGGGCAACTGTTACCTTCCTAAAAGCAGATGAAGTGGTGATTAAGTTCAATTAATCCTTCTCAATAAGCCTGAAACACATACGAATATATCATAAGTTCTTTATTTTTGGCAGATGATATAACCAAAGAAGAAAAGATAATGTTGGTGTCCACAATGAACTGGCAGACTTGAGCAGTCAAGGATACTCTCTGCACAATATATTCCTTGATGACTGTGTAATTTGTATTTAATTATGGGCAAATTAACCTTTCATAGAGTTTCAGGCACTAATGTTCACCCCTCTTCTTGTCTTTTCTTACTTTTTTGTTCTTTCCAAAAGCCTTAGATGATTCCTCCTGAAAGAGACACAAATCAACGCAGTTATCTCCCCATTTATATGAAGGAAGGTCAATGCTGGCTTAGGGAACCTTAAATCTCGTCATATAGAATACATATAATGTGAGAGTATAATCCCTTCCATATGTATCATCTTTCTGTTTTATAGGGGACACTTATAGTCAATTATAATATTTTCAAATCAGTTAAGGATAATCAAGAAAAATATTTATGTAGTAAATTTATGTTTGAGTATAAATATTAAATATACTGTCTACTTTCCAAAATAAGTCAGTAAAGTTTAAAAAGAGTAGATATAAACATAATTAAAATGTGAAACAAAACAAGCACAGAATATAAAGGAAGAAGACATATATAGGTATGCCAGGAGAAAGAGGAGATGGCTCTCATACAAACAGAGAATTACAGAATTTTAGAGCAATAATGCCCTTAAAGAACATCTAGTCCAGTGTGACATAGGCTATAACCTCTCTGAGCCTCAACTTTAGGGTGTGGAAATAGTTGAACTCTAAAGATTTTCTTAGTTATAAAACTCTATGAATCTATGAAACTGAGGTTCAAAGAGACTAAGTGATCTGCCTAAGGTCGCACAACTGGCCAGTCACACTTTTTTTTTAGGAGGTACCGGAGGTTGAACCCAGGACCTTGTACATGGTAAGCAGGCAATCAAACACTGCGCTACATCGGCTCCCCAATGACAGTTGGTTTTTTGTTTGTTTCGAGGAGGTACTGGGGATTGAACCCATACATAGGAAGCAGGCACTTAACCACTTGAACTACATCCACTTCCCTGATCACACTATTTTGACTAGAACCCAAGTCTCCAACTTCCTAGTCCAATACATAACATTCTGATTCATTCTTAAAAAAAATTTTTTTTAACTTCACAGGCAGTGTTGAGAGACTCACTAGTTATAGTATTATTAACCACTTACCGGTGAATTGGTAAAGTTCTTCTCCACTAGTATGTTTCTGGCACAGTTGTTGATATGTTTAAAACGATCTGGTCCCAGCAGAACACCTCCATACCAGCGTGATACTACCACCATGACATTCCTCACTTTCAAAATCTGTTATTTTCAGAAGCATAATTAGACACACACATATATATGTACAAATGCAAGCTTTAAAGGAGAATGAAATAACCCACATATACACTAGCACATAAAATTTCCCGGTGACTTTAACCATGAAAGTAAGCAATGAGTGAGATTACCAACAATTCAGGGGATGGACTATTAGGATGAAAAAGGAACTTGGAAAACAAACATCATGCTCCTTAATGTCCCAAAGTTACTCTGGGGCAACTGAGCAGAGTGAAGGGGAAACATCAAGGAAGTCTCAGTTCTTGGTGACTTCAATCAGAATAGCTCGTTTAGGCAGCCTTTTGCCTCTAGACCAAACAACAACAAAAAATGCTCCTGCTGAACAAACTACTGGTAAGAATAGGGGCTGCAAGAGTAATCGCTGGTGCCTACCAGTAAAGCCTTCCTCATTTTGACATTTGTTAAACACTGCCATTAAAGTGACAACCACCAGTCTACAAGTCTGACCTCAAGTACAGAGATCCTGTTGAAGGAAAGGTCTGGTCAGAAAACAAACCTTCACATACAATAGCAGAAGAAACTATAGCAACTACCTTAGGGAAAAGCAATCCAATTTTAAAAGTGGTGGACAATCAATGATCACCAGATAAAGAAAATCCAGCAACATGAAAAAGAAAAGACAAGATAAACAATCTAAAATCGACCCAGAAAATTTTAAGGGAGAAAATGGGGGAGGGAAGGAAGGAGGAAGGAAGAAATAATTTAGATAAATCCAGAGGTCTAATATCAAACGAGCAGGAGTTCCACAAAGACAGAACATAGAAAAAATAGAGGGGAGGAAATTGTCAAAAAAATAAAATAAGATTATTTCCCAGAGTTGAAGGCAATCTCACACCTATGACTTGAAAGAGCTAGAAAGCACAGCACTTATTAACCTTTTGTTCATCATCCTGTAACAAGTGGTTAAAAATTTCATTCAATCAGTAATTTTAAATTAACTGAGATGGCAGAGTGAGATGTCTTCAGAGCTCTGTTCCTCCACAGGAGCTTTGAACAACCAGCAGAACTGGCAGAAACATCTTTCTCAAAGCTCCAGAAAATAGGCAAAGGACTGCAGTAATGTGGAAGCGCTGAATCAAGAAAAAGACTACTTAAAATGGTAAGATCTCGTGGCACCCTGCTGGCCCCTCCTGTAACCCTCACTGACTCGGCACAGAGCCAACCCATGCTCCCAGGGCAGATCTCTCATCCTGGTTCCAGAGAAAGCAGAGTAACCCTCATATACATTTTAGGAGAAGGTGTATCTGGCCCAATCTGTCTGGCGGTGGCCTGAGGGTCTCACTGTCCCTGAACCTGCTCTGCATGTATAGGGTTCTCCTACTGAACATTGTGGGAAAGCAGTCAAGAGGCTGCATGGGGTAAGGGATTGCTTGTTGTAGGACACACGGTACAACAGAAACCATCAATGAGGAAGACCATACCTGGGACATACCTGACAAAAACTTTTAAAAAAATGGTCCTAAATATGATCAAAGACCCAAAGGAAATATGGACAAAGAACTAAAGGAAATCTGGTAAACAACAGATGAACAAAAAGAAAATATAAACTTAGAGATGGAAATTACAAAAAGGAACCAAACTATGAGAGAGACCACAGTAACAAATTAAAAATTTCCTACAGGGATTCAACAGCAGATTGGAGCTGGCACAAGAATCAGAGAACTTGAAGATAAGATGATTGAAATCATCCAGTGTGAGGAGCAGAAAGGAAAGAATGAAGAAAAGTGACCAGAGCCTGAGGACCCTATGGAACACCATGCCATGTGATAAGCAAACGAATACCAAAGATAAAGAAAGATTCTGAAAGCTGCCAGAGAGAAGCGACATGTCACAAACAAGGAAGTCTCAGTAAGATTAAATGGCAGAGCAGATGTGGCTCAAGTGGTTGAGTGCCTGCCTCCCAAGTGGGAGGTCCCAGGTTCAGTCCCCAGTGCCTCTTAAAAACAAACAAACAACAAGCAAATGAAAAAAACAACTCAGGGGAGCCGATGTGGCTCAGTGGCTTCCCGCATATGGCATATGAGGTCCTGGGTTCAATCCCCAGCCTCAGTACCTCAAAAAAAAAAAAAAAAAGATTAAGTGCTGATTTCTCATCAGAAAACAGGGAAGCAAGAAGGCAGTGGGATGATATATTCAAAGTGCTGAGAGCAAAAATTACTAACGAAGAGTTCTATATCTGGCAAAACTGTCTTTCAAATATGAGGGAGAGATTAAAACATTCCCAGATAAACAAAAGCTGAGGGATTTTGTCACCACTAGACCAGCCTTATGAGAGATGCTAAAGAGAGTTCTGCAGCTTGAAAAGAAGAGACAATAGATTGAAGCTGCATGAAGAAATAAGGATCTCTACGGAGGTAAATATAAATGCCATTATTCTCATATTTTTGGTTTGTAACTCTACTTTTTAACCTCCTAAAGGATCTAAAAGGCAAATGCATAAAATGTTATGATATATCAGTGGCTTTGGACTCATAATGTATAACTGTGCAATTTGTGACAAGAACTACATAATCGTGGGGTATGGAGGAGTACAGGAACTTGTTTGTGCATATCACTGAAGTTAAGTTGGTATCTAAGCAAACTAGAGTGTTATAGATTTAGGATGTTAAATTTAATCCCCATAGTAACTAAAAAGAAAACATCAGAGAATGTGTACTCTCACAGAGACAGAAATTAGAGTACAGGTTGGCAGAGGTGAGAGGTAGGGGGACCACTGAATGGTATGCTTGGGAGTGACTGAGATGGGAAAGTTTATGCTGTATATATGTTCCCACAATTAAAAAAAAAAAAAAAGAATGAGCAATTAAAGAGACAAGGACAATTAAATGTAATTTATAATCCTGGATGGTTTGTAATAATGGAGAAAAGACCCAAAAAGACATTTTTTGGCCATATGAAAAATTTGGAATACATAATGTAAGCTTTATATCAATGTTAAATTGCTTGAACTTGGTAACTGTACTTAAGGTGGATACATGAGTATCTTTGTAGGAAACATACATGGCAGTACTAAGTGTTCAAGGAACATGATATATAAAACCTACACTCAAGTGTTCAGAAAATGGGTTGATAAATAGACAGGCAGAATGACAGACAGATAGAAGGATGGATGGATTAATAGATTAATCGACAGAATGATGTGGCAAATGTAGCACAATGTTAAAATTGGTGGTTCTGGGTATCTGAGGGGTAGGGGTATATTGGAGTTTTCTCACTGTCCTATAAGTTCGAAAATGTTTCAAAATTAAAAATTAAAAAAAAATTAACCACTAACTAAACCAAAGATATCTTATGTTATACAGCCCAAATGATATAATAATACCTAAATAGAGCTGTTTTATGAAGAAATTTTATGGCTATTATAGAATAGGATTAGAGGGGTTTAATTAATGCTTACCTCCATGAGATGGAGAAGACGCCCACCAGCTGCTGTTTCCCCATCATCTTCACAGTCCTGTAAGAAGGTCTGTTTATCCTCACAATATATTCTGAAAATACAAATAACAAAAGTTACTCAATACTTGTTGCCATCAATTTGATTACTTCCAAAATCAGTATATTTGTTTTAAAAAAATCTTTCTTGAACATATATTAGATATTTCTTTCACTGATGATTTACTAGCCAGTATGTTTTACCTTTTTATTTGAAAAAACTAGGAATCAAAGGTATCGCCTTTAAATCAGAAATGGGAAGTTGAGTTTACACATCTGACTTACTTAACCCTGAAGCTATGAAGTTATAAAGAGCAGTTACTCAAAAACATTTATTGAGACTATACTGCATAAAAGCATTACATATAATAGGAACTATGCAATGATCTAAAAGAAATAAGTGGCATACTCCTGTCTTCAAAGAGCCTAAGATCTAGTAAAAGAGAAACATATATAAAAAATATAAAGGCAATAAAACCAATGTAAGTTAATATTTTACATTTCCAGCCATCAAGCACTTCTCTATTTTCCCCATTCTAAGTAAGAATTATAAGATTTATTTTTCTCTTTATAATTTTCTCCTGGATGGTTACCAATATTAGCTATTGTTATTTTTACCCTTTTAAATTTTCTAGAAAATTGATATTTGGAATAATATCATAAGGCCTATAATGTAGGATAAACTTGACAAATAAGTGCTAGAGATATAAAAAAGAAAATAGTGCTAGTTAAGGTATGCCATCTAGTGGATTTCTTGGGCCCCTATAAATGGCATCATCTAGTACTGGGCAAACTTGGCAAAAACACACTCCCAGCTGTGGCCATGAAAAGCTATAAATTATCTTATCTATACATCTAAGTCAATTATGTTACTTATAGTCTATTATAGCAGTCATATTCACTCACTCATTTGTCCTCCCATCCATCTATCTATTCAATATTTACTGACCGGAGGCCAGCTGTAGCCCAGTGGATAGGGTGCCGGTATACCACATAGGAGGCCCTGGGTTCGGTTCCCGGGGACCTCTCCAAGCAGGCAGACCGCCTGGGAAGGCAAAAGCCGCCGTGGGCGGGGCAGAGCCGCTGTGGGCAGGGCAAAAAGCCACCACGGGCAGGGCAAAGCCACCAAGGGCAGGGCAAGCCGCCTGCAAACAGAGCAAAGCTGCCCGCGAACGGAGCAAAAGCCGCCCGGAAATGGAAGCAGAGCTGCCCACAAGTGGGGCAAGCCGCCTGTGCAGTGAGCTGACTCAGTGCATCGCCACAGCGGGGGGAGACAAAAGCAGACATAGAAGAACACAAAAAATGAACACACAGCAAGAGCAAGCAGAAAGGGGAGGCATATGTAAACAAACAAACATACAAAAAAATTTACTGACCACCTACTATGGCTAGGCTCTATTATTATTTAGAGTTGAACTTGTAAACAAGTTAGCATTATTAAAAATTTTTATTGCAAATATAAGGCAAAAGAGTGAGAGGTTGGTTTAGATTAGACTTTTAAATTAAGCTAACATCATAATTTTAAGAAAGATGAAGAAAATTTGCCTTTATAAATCAGTACTTTTAGGTTTAAAAAAAAAAAATGAACCCATGGAAATTTCCACTACCCCTTTCCTCACATGCCAGGAAGGTTTTGATGCAGCATCCAAAGCTGTGTGTACCAGTAGCCTGAAGAGTGCCCCGTAACTTCAAAGTAGGAACACAGCCCCAGAACCAGGAAACAACCTTAAAAGGATCTTAAACATTCAAAATACA
>PVKH010048106.1:0-10227 GCA_004027955.1 Chaetophractus vellerosus | reverse complement strand
AGGTGTATGGAGCATTTGAAACAGGCTTTAAAGACTATATCAACTATAGAGCTTTATCCTAGAAGGCTCAGGCCCCAAAACTCTTTTTAATGATAATTTGCTTAAATGCATTTTGGCATAAGTGGCAAAAGAAAACAAGCAGTTTGGATATAAGGCAATCCAGAAAAGTTCTTTATAACCTGGGAAGTACTGTGACACACACAAAAAAAACACACACAAAAAAAATCAAAACTCATTTTGAGATCAAGGATGAAGAATAGATACGGGGAGTAACTAGTCATGCTAGACCATTTGAAAACTATGCTTGCCTTTGATTAATTCCAGATTTGTGAGTGAGGAACAACCTTCGTTTTGTTTGTACATGGTTAGCTAAACCTTTACTTAGAAGGCTAAAAGCATCAGTGGTTCTCTTGTCAGTTTGGAGTTGTTTTCATAAAAGCTGACTTGGGTTCCATAATAGTATCCATTCTCTCAGCTTTCATGTAGTTCAACAGGGATCCCAATCACAGTTTATTTTCTAATCCAATTCCATTATTGTGATCTTCATTTGGGCTCTTGCCCACTTTTCCCCTTTACAAATTACTGATTGCAATTTTTTCATCATGTCCACTCAGGCACCACATGAGTGCACAAGTGGCTCTTCTCTCCTCATTCTTTCTGCTTATCTCAGTACTTTGAGCATGATTGACAGCTGTTGGAGGTCAAGGGTTATCTATCATTTCTCACTTCCTAGCACCAATGCAGCCCTTGGCACACAAAAGGTGCTCAAAATTTGTTGGCTGAGTGAATTAATAGCTCTACTTTGTCTATAAAGAAAATCTAATCAGTGTTAGGAAATTTATTATTTTCCTGGGCTATAGCATCTTGTTTTCCATGTTTGCTACAACTAGCTTCCACTATCCAGTCAATATCCATTCTGAAACAGGAAAGTAGGTGCCTCATATGTAAAATGGAGTAAAAATAGTATTTACCTCTTAAGGCTAGTAGAAACATTAAATAATTTAGGTGTGACAAATTCAGAGGGCTTTCTGAATGCCGGGTACCATTCCAGGCACTAGAAGTACAACAATGAACGTTACAGAAAACAAATCTCTGTCCTTGTGGAGCTTATGCTCTCTCATTGAGATGAATGCATGATACTGGTTATACCAATAAAGTGGCTCCTAGGCCAGATTAAATCCCAAATGATGTTGCTTAAGATTGACTTGTGAGCACTTAGAAAAGGTAGTAGTGATCACTTAAAGTGGTGGTGGACTCATTAAAACGCTTCACAGAGGACTTAGCTCATTTCCATTCTATTTTTAAGACCAGCAAACGATTGAAAATGGCAAAGATAATGATCTACTCTTGAGATTAAACATTTCAGCTGTGTGGTTACAGCAATGGCACTGTGGCTTAAAGCACTCTGTGTCAGAAGCCTTAAGGAGTTTAATTGACCACAAGATCAATATGAGGTAGTAGTCTGATATGGATATGGAAAAAAGCAATTTCCTTTTAAATCTAAAGCTACCGTGAACGTAGAGCTTCCAGAACAAGGGCAGTGGTGTTCTGACTCAATTCTGTGCTGAATACAGTACGACACTTACAACTCTGAAAGAAATGTGGAGAAGCCAGAATGCTTCTAGGGAGAGCAATCAGTACATGGCTGTGTGAGAAATACCTTTACGTAGTAAAGAGGAATCCTTAAAGAATCGAGATCTGAGAGGTGGAGAAGTTCTGAGAGGGGAAGGAAGAGCTGACTCCAGGTGTGCATTTTGAAGGATTTCTATAGAGAAGAGGAAATGGATTCGTTCAGCTTAATCCGAATGAACAGAATTCAGATCTATGAAGTGAAGCTAGAGAAAGGCAGATATAAGCTGAATGTGAATAAGAGCAGAAAGAAAATGCGGTCCATGCTCTCGTGTAATTTATGAACTCAGTGCCCATGGAAGAGTATTCCTAGAAACTGGATGAAGGCTCTGCTCATGGTCCTTCAAGGATGTTTTTCTTTTAAGATCTATTTTTAAGATTTATTGTGGATGTTTTTCTTTTGAAAGTATAGCCACTTTTGATTTTTATCTCAAGTTCAAGAGCTAAGAGAGAATCTTATTCCTTCACAGAGACTTGACATACGTATATTTAGAATCAATACAAATAATAGTTGACAATCCTCAAAAGAATGAGTTTTATTATTACCTTGTGCTAATAACAGTCGTTACTTTCTCTTAGGAAATGACCCAGCAAGCCTTAATAAGTTGGTTTGGTGAACCCCAAAATTTATTTTTTTCACTTTCCAAAAGCGATATTTAAAATTTTGCATAATTATCCCCAAAGCCTCTTTGAATCACAAAAATTATGAGGCTTGTAAACAAGCAAATAAGGGAGGCCTACAAAGGGCACTTCCTTCTTGAGTGTTGTGTTGACACTAGAAATGGCAAATTGCTTTCTTCTCTTAGACCAATTCCTCTGAATTTGAAATAGCTCCCTGGATATCTGTGTTTAGAAGGATTCTGAAGCAGAGGTCGGGATAGTGGAAAAAAATGTCATGAGTGATGTTGTCACCCACTGGCAGAGGATCAGTGCTTAACTGTGCATGG
This sequence comes from Chaetophractus vellerosus, assembly GCA_004027955.1. Classification (NCBI taxonomy): domain Eukaryota; kingdom Metazoa; phylum Chordata; class Mammalia; order Cingulata; family Chlamyphoridae; genus Chaetophractus; species Chaetophractus vellerosus. The sequence continues at coordinate 7,651 of PVKH010048106.1, read as the reverse complement.
GTCACATATCAAGACATTCCTGATGAAATCAAGTATGTCATTCATCTTGGTGTGTTCCACTTCATCCTTGCAGGTTTCAATTTGTCCTTGCTCTCCCCCACCTCACTTTCCCCTTTCATTCTTGGGTGTTGGCCTGGCTGGTCTATCATGAGTGAGGCCCCAAACCAAATGCACAAGTGGTGGCCTTGCACTGACTCCTCCATCAGCCCCCACACTTGCACAGGTCCTATCCCAAAATATCACTCATACTGGTCCTGCTTCTCTGATCAAACCCTGACTGATACATGTGATTAAAAATATGCCTGGAAAGGGAACAGATGTGTAAATACCAACAAAGTGTAGAGTATTTTCTATTTGGTTTAGTCCCTAATGAGAACAAATTCCTAAAGGGTTTGTACATCAAATAAACCATGAAGGCAACAAAAAAGGCTTAGACGGGCGATTGTTTCAGCCAGATATTAGCTGTTATTGAGTCAAATCATAACATAGATGGCTATTGTGTTTCCATGAATAGGAAATATGGGCATTGCATGTCAATTGTTCCATATTGCTAGGTAGCTTTTATTGGATTAAACAGAGATGAAATGCTTTGTGCAGTGTTATTACTAAAGTTTGATTTGGAAATTAATTTTAAGGTTAATATATGTACCTGCATACAGTATTGAGACAAAGCATCTTTATATTTGGAGGAAAAGTCATCAGATTCTTTTGTCTTATTGTTAGGCATTTTAGAAATGTTAGAAAATTTCTTTAACATGAACAAGCATTAATTTTTAATACATACATTGAGTAAATGGAAATACCATATTAAAGGATCTTTTCCCTTTTCAGAATCATTAATTAAATACTAAATACATTTTTGACCTATAATATATGTTTTTCTTGTGGCTTCCTAATAGATATAGGCATCTATCATTCACCTATCCAACCATCCATCTATTCATCCATCCATCCATCCACCCATCCATCCATCCATCCATCCATCCTATGCAGGAAAATAGGGAAAAGTCCTTGAATTTACAAATGAAGGCAACTCTGTCCATTTGGTAGAATGAAAAAATATAAAAATACAGTTTCTCCCCTCCAACCAATCCTGGACAGTTTTCAGTGTAGGAAAAGTTCTAGTTTCCATCTGAATCCATTGTGAAAGATTTCCTAAGAAATTGCTTCCTTATATGCAGCTCAATTTCTACAGCTAGTTTGAAGAAGATGCCAAAACCTATATCTGAAAAGAGATAAATAATAGGTTTCCTATTCCTGAAATGTCTATATAACTCAAACTCAATTTTGACTGAAGGACAAAAGTGGAATTCAGAGCTCACAGCGAGTTTACTTCATGAATGCAGCAGCATTTTCACATTTTCAATTGTATGCTCAATTTCCCACTTAAAAATATCCTAAATTCATCAAGCATTAAGACCTGCTGGGTACTGACAAGATGTAGGCACAGCAGTGCCTGTAAGAGTGCACAAGTCTTTTCTTCAGGGATATTCCTAATTAAAAACTGATCAGTGCCAGCAAGTGGCTTGAATTGTTCTATATAAAGAGCAACATGAATTCTAATCCTCTGTGGGGCTGAAAATATGCAGTGCTGAAAAGAGGAAGAACTAAAGCAGATAGGGAGAAGTAAAGATATTTCCTGGATTGATCAAATAAAAAGGGAATACAAAGATTTCATGTTGTATATTTTCTTCCTTTTTTTTTTTTTTTTTTTGCTAATTAGAGAAGTTGTAGATTTACAGAAAGATCATGCACAAGCCAGAGTTCCCATAAACTTACTGCCGTTCTTAACATTTTGGGTTAATGCGGTAACGTTATTACAATTGATGAGAGAATAGTATGAAAACATACTATTAGCTATAGTTCATAGTTTACATCAGAGTCCATTGTTTGTATTGTACAGCCCTGTTTTTTTTAATCGTTCTAGCAACATATATATAACACCTAAAAATTTCTACTTGTAAACACATTCAGATATAAAAGTCAGTAGAGATTAATTACATTCACTCCAAACAGAAACTCCGCACCAATTAACTACCCATTCTTTACTCCATATCCCTACCCTGGCCCCTGGTAACTTGAGATTTAGATTCTGACTCTCATATTTATGGTCAATTGATTTTTGACAAGGGTGCCTAGTCCTCAATCAGGAGAGAATAGTCTCAACAACGAATCGTGCTAGGGAAACTGGATATCCATATCAAAAAGAATGGTGGACCCCTACCTCACACCACCTATAAGGATGATCTCAAAATGGATCAAAGATCTAAATAAAAGAACCAAGACTATAAAATGCCCAGAAGAAAATGCAGGGAAGCATCTTCAAAGTCATCTTGGTCTATTCTGCTTAGAATTCTGTTATTTTCTTGATTGTTCCAGTTCCATCATTCTTAAACTTCAGGATGCATCAGAATTACCTGCAGAAGCTTGGTAAAAGTGCAGATTTTCAGGGCTCCCCCATGTGAACTGAATCTAGAATAAGTCCTGGGAATCTGCTTTTGTACCAAGGATCCTCAGAAGTTTGGGTACATAGTACACTTTGAGCATGACAAATGGCAGTGCAAAACATATGTGCAATGATGTGTAAACCTTAAAGTAAAAAAAATTTTAAAAACACCTAGCAAATAATTAGCACACATTGTACTAAAAAGTCTTAGGATTTAACTCTTCATATCTTCCATAGCATTAGTAATGATTAAGGAAGAGGTTCTCAAACTTGTCTGTACGTGAGAAGTACCTGGGTATTTGGGGGAAAATGCAGATTCCCAGGCTCAGCTCTCCCCCTCCTCACCACCAAGAGATGTCACTCAACATATCTGGCCTGGAATATGGATATGTCTACTCTTAATTGAAACCCAATGGGATTCTGCTGTGGTGGTTCATGGAAAAACTTGTCAGAATTCTGATTAAGGGATGCTGCCAACAAAATATGGGCAGGGAAGACGTGATTCTAATAGCTTTATGTGTTTACCAATTTGATACCTTTCTTTAATACTAGATGAAGGGGCTCTTTTACTGAAATTTATAAAAACATGAATGAATTGATAAGAAATGAATACACATTATGCTATGAACATAGAAATTTCTCACAATTTATGTGCGCACTGGATAATTGTTAGGCTTCTATCTAAAAATAAAAACTTTAAACCATTCTTTAATTTTTCAATAAAAAGGAAAACTATTTGGCCTTATGGATTTAAAAGCTCCAGTATTAGTTCTGTCTTCAGGGATCAAATGGTGTCACCAGGACTCAGTTTCTCCTCATTCCTTGCCTTTGCTTTCCTCATGTTGTCTTCATTGTCTCATGCCAGACTCTTCACTCTGTTGGCAAAAGCGGTCGCAAGAACGCCATTCTCAAAGCCCCTCAAGTTCAAGTCCAGTGAGAAACAACTACAATTCTTGACTGCTGGTTCCTGCACCATCTTGAGAGTTACACTGATTGGATAAAGCTAGACCATGTCATTGGTAGAAGGTGAAACAATGATTGGTTTAGCCTTGGATGGTCTGTTGTAGGTAGAGTGGGTACCACCTCCCCAGATCACATGTACTGGGAGAGGATGAAAGGTACATCTGCTAATGAACATTGATTACTATTGGTTGTCTGAAAGAGGAAGGGTGGATCCAAGAGAGAAATCCCTAGTAAGCATCCACTGTGCTGCATGTATACACAGAAAAACCATAGATAATGTGCTGGGTTAGTGTCTGTAAGGATGCCAGATGACTGGTATTCAAAGGGACAGTCTAATGTTTTGAGCTTTCCCACTAGCTGACACAAGAAGAAAGTACTAGCGATATCAGAATCTGGTGTTTTTAATTAAGCTAATTTAATTACTATCCGGTTGAGATATGTGCTTTATACTTGAACTCTTGGCCATGCCCTTGGCTATGTAGAACCTTGCAGAGTCACAGAGAATATGCATGTAAGTCACCCTTTCTGAAGGATTCTTAACCCTCTGTGCCATAGACCCCTTTGACAGTCAGGTGAAATCGATAGACCCTTTTCAGAATAATGTTTTTAAAAGCATAAAATAAAATACATAGGATTACAGAGAAAACAGCTATCAATGTTTTATAAAGTGATTTGTAATACAGAGATAAGTGCTTCTTTCATGACACAAAGATGAGATTTTTTTTTCTTTTTTGCTCTTCCAATTCACAGTCTCACTGAATTTCAGGAAGGATCATGCTCTCCAGTTTGAGTCCCTGTCCCATAAATGCTGGTAGCCTCTTAGCAAATCTGACTGTGTAAATCCCCAGGTTAAAGCCCTCCAGTTGCTCCCAACTGCTGTCTGGATAAAGTCTAAACTCCTTAACATGACACACAGGCCCAAATTACAATTTGACCAGGCTTATTCTCTCAAGTTCTCCCATCTTGTACTTTAACCTTATACCATATTAGAAAATATGCAATTCCATGAAGGCCTAGCATAGTATTTTCTTACCTCTCAGTATTAGGGTACTGTGGGCACCTGCCTGGACAAATTCTACCTCCTGTCATTTAACACGACACATTCTTATTCATCCCTTAGTATGCAGACTCACTTCTGTCCAAGACTGTGCTAGGTATTTCCCACTCCCTCCATGAGCTTCCACTGCTTCATCACGCCTCCCCCACCCCTACCCCACAGCTACCCCACCCCCACCCCACGCCACCCTACTCCCATGAAGCATGTACATTCTGATACAATTTGGTATACCAGGGTTTCAGTATGGGCAGAAAATCAGGAAAGGTCCCTGGCAAAACTACATTAGTTCCTTAGCGACTCCTAGCTAAGGCCAGTTTTTAGGTAAGTCTCTCCTCGACACATTAAGTGCCTTATTGTTAAAACTGTTTCAATATATTTTTCAATTCTTGCTTCGAATGCTGGTGTCAGAATAATTTCAGTGTAGCCACTTATATATAAAATATCTGTCCAGATTATTGAGGCAATAAAGAAGTGTCTGTGCATATGTGCTCTTTTCATTGTACTGTCAAATGGATAACAATTGTTATTATTATCGATCATTTATGATGTTCTAGGCACTGGTTTCATCATGTTGTGTATATTAGCTCACTTAAAACTCACAGAAATTCTACCAGGTAGCTACGTTTTTCAGGAAATTTAAGCTCAGAGCAGTTGAGACATTACTCAAAGTCACATTACTGGTAAGGGATTTGAATCCAGAAGGCAAGACTTGAGGGTTCTAATTCTTAATCACTATGGCATAATCTTGAATTTTATCTATAACCCCATGCCATATATGCATATCATAGAAGTGTGCATATACATGTGTGTGAATAGCATGCATATGTGTATATAAGTATATACACACCTATTATATATACTTATTTGTGTGAATCATTCTTGTATTTTTGGATTGAACATCCTCACTGCCATGTAGATTTGCTGTTAACACTGCTTCTTTTCTAAGAATTGGTAAAATTTTAGCCAGGAATAGCTAAGGAAGTAAATGTTCTAGTTGTGCCTGAGAATTTCCTGATTTTCTGCCCATAATGATTCTTTGCCTTATCAATTTGTATCAGAATGTCATTTTGAACTAGTGCTAGAATAGTGGTTACCATGGAATTTGGAGGTGTTCCTTACACCTTAGGGATGAACCTACAACCTATACCTCAAGGTCTTCATGGGTAAAATTGGGGCACTTAATCACAGCTATAATTTAAAACGTAGAGAAAGAACTTAGCCATATTTTGGATTTGTAAAACTATTTCCATGTCTTGATAAGATTTCAGGGATTTGAGGAGTGGGTCTCCATTTAATGTAAAATGTGCTCATCATTTAAAGTCTTTTACAAAATGGCTACTTCTCTGTATTCCTAAAGAAAGGAGAGACTAACACATGACCTCACATTCCAGGCTTTGTCATTCTCATTCCACCTTTATAATTCTTGTCACATTTCAGTATCACCTATTGAATATATTGCTAATTATTCTTTACTTTTAAATTGACCCACTTTTTTACTTATGCAATTTATTTAAAAAGGGAAGTTTATAGCATCTGTAAACTCATTGAGTGTATTTTTTTCGACACATTCACATAAATAAAATTCAAAGTAAAAGCATCAGATAAAAATGGCTGTTCAACTCATATGATCTCATATACCAGTAGAGTATACATATATTCTTATGGGAAACACTGTCATAAAATCGCTACCTGAAAGACCCCGTTGTCAAACCTCCCTTAACTGAAGTGCCTAGCACAAAAAGAGGCCCCCTCGCTTGGGTTTATTGTTGAACTCTCTGGTTTACTGCCCCTGGGTTACACACGCAGCCTTGACTCCCGGGCAGTACGTGTGCATACCCGTCAGCCTTGATTATGACCAGGATTTAAGAGCTAAGCAGGTCCTTGAAAAACTACAATATAAGAAAAGTATTTAATTTTAGCATCCTTCTACCTCTCACTTCTCCACATTTCTTATCTCTTTAGAATACTAGTTGCCCATATGTTCTACTTATCCATCCTTCACTAATGTTCAATTAATGGCTTGTTCTCCGTGAGCAGAAACCCTTACTGGAAGAGATCATTTCTCCTCCATCTGTATTCAAAAACTCCAAACTTCAGAACACTGTTTTCCTGGGCTATATTCTCTCAGATATGTGGTTGGTGACTCCCTGATCTAATATACTGATTCTCGATGAGTTTTCTAATTGATAATAATGTGGCCAAATTACTTAGTCTCTATTAGAGAGGGGTTGGAATTTTCATGTTGAGTGGTTTTGAATCATTCTCTTTTATTCTAAAGTGACGAGTGTCTGGGATAGAAATTTAATATTCTTTCTTTGGGCAGAGTCCCCTCCAACATTTTCATTCAGATCATATCGTGTTGCCTAGAAATTCTAAATCTTTGGGAACTGAAATCCCATTAATCTTTCTGTTGAAGAACTTGAGGTCCTCAAAGACATAAACAAGGAAAATTACCCTTTAAATATTTTAAGTGTCTGTTAGAGTTCTCATTTTTGGTAAGGTTTGCAAGAATAAAGTCGAAGTAGACTAGTTGGAAGTAAATTACATTGCAATTTCCTAATCATTTTTAAAACAATTTATTGAAGTATATCATTCATACATGAACATACATAAACTATAAGTGTTCAGTAAACATCATGAACTTACAAAACAAACATGCCTAATATCATAGAGAGCTCCCACATATCACCCCCCCACACACAAACACCCTGCATTGTTGTGAAAACATTTGTTAACAAATCATGAAAGAACATCATCAATTACTACTAACTATAGTCCATATCTTCCTCCCCTATACATTTTTTAAGGATTTATTTATTTATTTATTTACTTTTATCCATTTTTAAACCCTCCTCCCCCATATTTGCTGTTTCTATGTCCATTCACTGGGCGACTCTGTGTCCATTTCCTGCCCTCTCTTCTCATCCTTCTCCTCCTGTCTTCACTGGGATTCTATCCTCAGAAATTCTGATCTGAGAGAGAGGCGTCCTACCACCTGCGCCACCTTAGTTCTTGTTTTTTTGTCACATCTTGTCTTGGCTCTCCCTTGTGTCACCCTCCTATTACGTCATCATCTTGCTGTGTGGCTTGCGGGGCCTGGCGGCGCACCCACGAATGGGGCCTGGTGGCCCATGCACCTTCTATAATTTTCTTTTTTTTAATTTTTACCAGGAGGTCCCAGGGAT
>PVKH010048105.1:0-10227 GCA_004027955.1 Chaetophractus vellerosus | reverse complement strand
GAAGAAAGTCCGCAAAGATTTCAGGGAACAGAAGAGAATTGGCTCCAGCAGGGGGCCCCGAGGAAAGCTGATTAGTGGGGGGCAAGGGGATACAACAGGATATTTAGAGACTTGTTGAAGGCTTTGAGAGTGGTGAGAGTAGAAATCAGAGCCATTTTCCCCCACAGTAAGAGGAGCCTGGAACGAATTGAAAGAAGATGAAGCTAGAGGGGGATTATTGTCTCGCCTACATTTTGCTACGTGGAAAGGGAGGAGTATAAAGGCACCATCAGTGTAATCACCCTAAAATGACTATTGGGGGAGTAATTTCCTGCTACTTGCTGAACTCCCTTCCCTTCCCCTTCTGAACCTTTCCCATTTGCTCCCTGGAAGAGAGTTAGGGGAACAGATCAAAGATGGAGATTCCCGAGAAAAAGTGCAGGCGCTCAATCTATCCAAGGAGGTCCACAACATCGGGAGGGTGGGGTTTGGGGGGAGCCCTGGAGGATCAGTATGATCCCAGTCCCCCTCTTACTTGCAGACACAAGAGCTCAGCCCTCTGCTGCCCCAGTCTTACTTTTGGCCAGTGTCCTTCAGCTTGGGTTATCTCTGCCATTGAAGAGTATACTCTGCCAGTATGTGCTCTGCAGTCTGTATGTGTTACATGACGTGTTTCCGTGCCTTGGTCTCTTCCCTGCCCTATTGCCAGACCGCTTTGATGAAGGATAGAGACCCATCGTGTTCCATTTTAGCTTTCTCAGCAGAGCCTCTCCGATGGTGAGGATGCTCCGCCCTTCTGAAGCCACGTTTCCTTCCCGTGTAAGCACGTGTGATAGTGTCAAGAGGGTCACATATGTGTGCTCTCTCCTGAGGTCACCCCTAGTGTTGGTTTTAAGGAAACAGAGGCAGATTCTTTATACTTTACGCCTTTGACCTGAAAGACTTAGGAGGAAGAGTATTGACTAGATCATGCCACTGGTAAAATGGTGGATTGTCATCCATTCCTTGGCAGTTGACTCAAAAATGACTCCCCAGCCCCACCGTACTGTTTGTCTTGTCAGTCTTTCACAGTTTTGAAACCAAAGGTTAGCCACAAGAACATGGTCTTTATTTCATGATGTATTTCCATTCAGGAACCCAGTGGTAATCACACTCCTCCTCAGTTGTCTCCATCACTTAGCCAAAGCACTTACACCACTGCTGGCTCCCTAGACGTTCCTCACATTATCATGCAGGGCGATGCAAGGAGGAGAAGAAATGAAAACTACTTTGATGATATTCCCCGATCAAAACTGGAGAGGCAGATGGCCCAGGTAAGGTATTAAAAGTCTCTGTGATGTTTTGCCTTTCACTGCTGTCAATTAACACACCCTAACATTGAACATGTAGCTTACTGTGGATTGGCCACACCTAACTGGGATTTTACCAGTTTATGCCATGTCTTTCATTCCCTGCCCCCTTGAGCTGAAACAGACCTTTCTGGGAATGGAACGTTTACGCACATACTTATTATACACTCTTACTGCAGAAATTACGTCTGATTTCTTTGCACCCAGAAGGTCTTTGCCCTAGGGAATAAAACTGTGTAAGAATCAAGCCTACTGAAAATGAATAAGTCTAGATGACAAAATGTAAATTCGTTGGAAGAAAGGGCAAAAGTTGGAGGAAAGTATTAACTCAGTGTAATGCTTCTGTTTTCCTCCCAAGTTTACACATTTGTATAGAATTGTACCACTGGGACTAGTTGCATCATCTCCTGTTGTCACCTTGAACGGTTGAAAGTGATGGTGCTGCCTGACACAAATAACTGAAAAGAAAGATCTGTTGCTTTCAGACCTTTCCACGTTTTGGGTATGAATGTCTATGTCTAGCCTGTCCTCACGTCCCTGGTCAGAAACTCGAGTCAGTCATAGCCAAACCCGAGACTGCCCTCAAAGCACAATCAGATGAGCAGCTAGCTCCACAATTTCGCCTCCGGAGTCAAATTTGTTGACAACTATTGACAGAATCAACTCTTTTCATCTTCATTTGAGGCTCAGATTGGCGTGCCAAGAGGCTTCTCTCTACCTCCCACACCTGAGATGAGAATCTCAAGGTGAAAATTTGACTATAATTGCTTTGTCTTGGTTGTTAAATATTTTTCCCAGCTGTTTGGTGAGACTTCTGTTTTTAAGGCCTTGGGTGAACATTCTATGATGTAGCTCACAAAAGAAAAATGTGAAGAGAATGTTCTGGAAATTCTGGTTGTGCTGCCTGCAGTTGCCCTGGAGGGAGAGGGCCTAGGATATTATATCTCTGTTCAACTCTTTCAATATTGAATTATTCTCAGGGTTCTTTGTGCAAGGAATGGCAATGTTGTGATTACGGAGACTTTTATTGAAAGAGGATGGAAAATGTGAGAGATCAGAAAAGTAACTTTCCCATCTTCTTGTTAAGTATTGTCCTTTAATCCTTATTACTGTTTTCACTGACATTCTTCTAAATGGAGAGTCTAAAACCTTTTTTTCCCAAGCTGTTCATATAGTTCCTGCTATTTGTTAGTATTTATGGATCACACATGCGGTTAAATCTCTTTAATGACAGCATCTCAGAAGCGTGATTTGTTTTAACCTTGAACTATGTGGTCTTGTGTTTAAATACGAACTGGGACTTTTTCTTCCCTGAGTAAGGGAGGCTCATTCTTTAATGAGCATTAGCTATTGACTGTGTCAGCTGTGTAACAGAATCCACCTGTCACAGATGCTCATATAATTTATGAAATTTCTCCACATTGTTCAGCTTTTTCAGAGAGGGATTAATTACTCTTATACCTATGTGTGAACACTCAGAGGTAATCTAGCAAGATTGCTCCCTTCTTTTCTTTGTGAGGTTCACAAGAGAGGGCAGCAGTGCTTTTTGAATAGCTCAAATCTCTTTCCTCTCATTCCCATCCTCATGATTCCCCTTCAGAAATTGTCTTGTCTTGAGAAAATTGAATGAACTTTTATCTGGCCTGGTGAGAAAAACCCAAAAGCAGAAAAAAGAGTGAGATCAGCAGGTTGCTAGAATGTCTGAGTGTGCTTATTACCTCACATGTGAAGCTAACACTGGTCACATGACTGCTGTAGACACGGGCCTTCATCAGTAGCTATGAGCTTATTAGAAGCTTTCTAAATCCTGCCCGTCAATACACCCGTTTGCTGCAGAGAAAATAGGAGTTGGCACTGCAGGAATCTGGTAGATAAGAAAAAGGGATTCTGTGATAGCAGCTCTATAGATTGTGTTAATTGCAGTTTTTTTATTTGTTTATTTTGCGAATGTTTTTTCATCCGGCATTGCCAGAATTCGTGGAAACGTGCATGTGTACCTCTTAGAAACAGTGCCATTTCAAAGCTGTAATCTGTTAAAAGATGAAATACTCAGTAATCTTGTTGTTGAACAGTTCATTTTGTGTGACTTTTCCACCACTCAACTGCTTTTGATTTTTTTTCTTATTCTTCCTTTGTTGGTCGTTTGCTTTAATAATTTTTAAATCCATTTGCTTTTTTTAACAACCTGTCCTCCTCTCTCCAGACCACATTCTTCCCCGAAGTTTGTGCTTTAGCCGGTACAGTTGGGTCTTCCTAAAGACTGAACTAGCAATCAACATTTCTGTAAGCATGCAACCAGCTGTCCCTCCTTCCCATTGGAGCAGAGCGCAGTCCCTGAGGTTCTTCCCCCAGGGGCTTGTTGCAGCTTGGTTAATGCACGCCTTGCCAGTCTCTCTGTTTCCCACTGAAACACGGAAGTCCACCCTCAGGATTTCTCTCTTACCTAGGAAAAGAAAAGAAAATGCAGTTTAAAGAAGAATCACCAGCACAGATTCATGTTCTCAGAAACCTCTCTACTTCTTCAAGCTTAGCTGAACCCCCACTGGGGTGATTTGGAATTCTAGCCACAGGCCAGAAACTTTAAGTTCTTGATGGCTGTGGTAATTCATAGCAGTTTTGCCTTCTTCAGCTCAGCTCAGCAGATGTTTGGGGTGCTTAAAAAATCACTGGTTAAAGTTAAACTGAGATAAATTTAACATCCATTCCGCCTATTAAATTTGTTTGAAATTAAAAAAAAAAAGGTAACACTAGAATAAAAAATGAAAGAAAACAAAAGGTAACACTAGAGTGGTGTTTAATTACTTGTTTTCCATTTAAGCCAATATTAAAAAATACCTCACTTGGAATACAGGGAATTTGACAATCCCGAAGCCACTGTTTGCTTTTATTCTGATATGAGCAGTGTTCTGGCTTCAAATTGTCTTAAATGAACATGTGAGAAACAAAATTGAGTTCAGCACTAATGGCATTTTTTAAAACCACTGAATATAATGATGTAAACACATCTAAACAATGAGTTTCCTATCATGCTGAAAACCTAGCTTCCCTAGCCTGTAATTCTAAATTGGACTCATTAGGCCAGAAGTTCTGAAACTCTCCCCTGTTTCTATACCCTTAATAGATAAATGTTGCACTCACATTTGTGTAATTATAGCTTAATGTGTATAGTGCTTTTAAATTTTCAGAGTACTTCCATATCTATCTCATTTTAGCACAAAGTGTCCTACACAACTATTCATATGCACCTGGCAGATCAGCTTTTTTAGTCAGAGTTCTGTGGAGATAAGGTGATAAATGAAAATATGGAAAAAAGAGCAGAAGGAGAAAAAACTCTTTCCAGTATTCGGGGCCTAATTGCAATTTTCAGAAGTTTTCTTGAATGATATTTTGCAGAAGTCAAAGTCCGCTTAAAATGAATTAGAAAGGACAGTGGCAGATCCATAGGTTTAGGGACCACATTCTCCACACTTAGGAAGAAAGGTAAAAGAGTTTACAAATGCTGAGACTTAGGACCATTTATAGAAAACTTACATTTATAGAAACGTATTATGGAAAAGTAAAATAGCACCTATTTTTTTCACAAAATAAAAAAAACAGACCCCTTAGCAATAAGATAAATATATATCTTTGCTTGAATTTTAGCTTAAATATTAGTGAGGAAAATCCATAATGAAGACGTCCTTGTGTTTTGAGTGCTTTTGTCTCAATAAAAATATCAATATTGCCTGTGGCAATAAAACACTATAAAGGCTTTTTCTAAATTATTCTTAATCATGGAAAAGTTGGTTCAGTTGAAAGTCTAATATCTCCTGATTCCAGTAGGATTACGTATGACTAGATACTTCTTTATTTGAAAACACTTTACATACTACATAAGTTCTACAAATGTCCATTATTTTGATATTGTTAAAGGAAAGGAAAGGGACACTGAGCCATATGGAGCCCCTGCCGTGGCCAGGTCCGTGCCTGGCTCCCCCATGCAGTATCTTATTTAATCTGCACAGCACCCCAGTTTACATGTGAGGAAGTCGAGGTCGTTGACTGCTCTCCCTCGCAGCTGGCAAATGGAAGAGCCAGGACCCAAGCCCGAATCTGCCTGACCATTTCCTTGTTCCACCATTTCCCCGATTCCCTATGGGCCACCTCTGTATTAAAATGATTCAAAATATTTTAATGATGGTTCAGCAAATACTAATTTCCCGTGTACTCTGGTAGATCACACTTGTGTAGGCACAGCAGGCAGAACAAGGATAAAATCACGAGTAGTTTGGTCGAAACTAATTGCATCAGCTCGTTATATCCACGAAACCTTTTCACATGCAGCACTACAATGGTAACTAGTTAAACCTTTTAGTAGAGACCACGCCCATGCCGACAGAATTCTGTCATGTTTGTGAAAACCTCTGTACGGCAGAGTCGGGTTTACTCTGTACAGAGAAGTTCCTGCGTGTGATTTCTCCACAGGAAGGCTGCTCTTGCCCGAGTGGCTACTTCAGGTAGAGTTCTGATCTGGTTCTTTCTGCTTGTGTGACCTGGGCCAACTCATGTTTCTCAGAACTTCAGTTTCCTTGTCTTTAAAATGTGTATAATGCCTGCTTCTTGGGTTTGCCTGTATCACATAAGAATTTTATGTGAAAGCAGAGCCTAAACTGTAAAGCACTGTATAGATGAGGTGACTGTCAATGCAGATATATCACCTGTCAGTCCCTACACTTCTTCCTTTATCCATTGGAGGGCCAACTCATGCCAAAGATATGAGAAAGGCAAGTGTTCAGGGGTTGTAGGGTTGTATAAAGATCATCTTTTTATTCCAGTGTTAACCATGCTTAGAATGTATATTGAAAATAAAATTAGAGTTTTCCTCATTATTTTAATTGTATAAACTAAATACAAAATCTGTTAAGGAGCTTAAATCATAATGCAGAAGGGGTCTTTGTAGAATGATCATCAAAGCCAGGGAGAGCAGAGGACAAATGGAATACGTCTCTGCAAATTGAGGCTACAAAAGTATGTAGTAAAGGGTTCAAGAATAGCATGTTTTATTAATCTGGTAAAAATAAAAGCTCAAATGAAAAGGAAGAAGTTTTTTTTTTCCTTAAATGAAGTTTAGAGCTTGTTTGAGGTAGTCAGTAAACAAAATTGTTAGTGAGTGAAAAGCATAGATATCCCAGAAGGTCATGAAGTAAATGCTTAGCCATCTATAGGAAAGAAGGAAGGTGGTAATTTGTTCTTTTATACTTTTCCTGGAGGATAAGGCCTGTTGTTCCTAGAAACTCCACTCAAAACTGTGGCATCATGGGAATTTACAGAATCAACCTTCAGAAAATAGCATAACTATGTTGAAAGGAACGGCATTTTACCAGTGTTTTTCCCCCTAACTAAACAAGTATTCTTATTTACTATGTTAAATCAGATTTTATTAAGATGTCTGTAAGTTAGTAGCTAGTTTTTAATTTAGATTTTTCATCACATAACTGCCACTCAGAAAGGCTCAAGCTGTCCATGCCTTCAAAATTCTCTTCCATGAAGGTCTAAGGAGCAACTCCTAATACTTAAACACAGAGAGATAATAGATAACCAAAAAAGAGGTTAAGAATAAACTCAGTAAGCTCTTCCATCAGGAGCTTCTGCTTTGACAACGTGTCAAGTTGACAGGCGATACACAAGCTTTAGAGATAACTGGCTGTAGATGAGATCTGTGCCCTGTTTTAAGCCAAGAACTCTAGGCCAAGCACCATCAATTACCAAAGGCATGTAAAGTGAAAATGAAAAATGGTGCTTTTATACTTGGAATTTAAACCTGATGTGTTAAACACCGTGTTTACTAATATGCAGTGTTCATTGCCTGAACTCAAAATATACCCTGCTCTACCTGTGACAACTTTGGGGTTAGAAATTCCAATATGATTTGTGTCTTTCAGGCCCCATTGGAGAGTTACTATGTATCCTACACATCCATTTTTAGAAAATAATTGGAAGAAGTGGGAGAATCACTGAGATGGATTTTTTTTAGGTTTTGATACTCATCTTAGAAGTTTGGTTTCTTTTGTTCCCTGTCAAGTCCGTCTAGAAGACAAATTAGATGGTCAGATCAAATCAGACCTAAACACCTCCAGCCATTTTCCTATAGAAGCTCTGAGGTCTCTTTCCCTCCATATGCCGATGCTTAACCAAAGTGAATATTACTGATTAAAACCAGACTGACCAAGGATATTTTTTAACATCGATTGAAGAAAAGATTCTATTTTCAACTGAATAAATAAGAAATCCAACAATATGTAAAAACACTATTTCGTGGAATTGACCTTGTGATATTTAGTAGTGTCCTAATGACGAGCTTGCCAGCTTTGAGCAGCTTGTTCACAAAGAGGCACATCAGTCTGTTTTCCACTTGCTAAATTTTTGGAATGTTTCTCATTATATTCAGACAAGTCCTTGGGTTTTCACAGGTCAGAGTTTTGGCTATCTGACCTTGGTTAATTTTCAAGAGTTGGAGAATTCTCTTGTTCTCCTTCTCCTTCTCCCACTTTCTTTTCTTTTTCCAGTGTAAAAAATAAAGGGAAGGTTTTTTTTTTTATGTCTAGTGCAGGGGTTCTTAACCTTTTTTGTTCCACGGACCTCTTTGCCAGTCAGGTGATAACCACAGACTCCTTACTAAGTCCACACTATATTGTATATTATTTAATAAATATATCACACCCACACCAACACATCCCCACAAGAATAATGTTTTTTTGAATTTAAACTCAAGCTCAGGGACCCCTTGTTAAGAACCCCTGGTCTAGTGGAAATAGGACTGATTCTGTGATTCCATCCCAGCTAATTCCATTTGTGTATGACTAAAATAATATATTAGTCAGGACTCTTCTGGATGCATGCAGGTAACAAAACTCCAACTCAAAATGGCTTATGCAGAAAAGGGAATATATTTGAATGATTTCCCTGCAAAGTCCAGGCTGATCTGAATCTAGGTGCTAATACGATATCTTGTTCTCTGGCTCTTTATCTCTTGGCCCTGCTCTAGTCTGTGTTGGCGCTTTTCCCAAACAGGCTTACTTTACATGTGGGGAGTTTCAAGCACAATGCCTGCTAAATTTGAACCTAGAAGAAAGAGAACTTATCTTTTCAAGAGTCTCAAGAAAATTCCCAATATTGAGTCTCCTTGGTTCTGATTAGCCTGCTTTAATCACTTGTCTTTCCTTGAGCTAATCAGGAAGGGAAGGGGAAGAGAAGAGGGTATGTGTGATTGGACGAGCAGTTCTAGTTCCACCTGAAGCGCATGGACTGAGGGATGTAGAGGGAGGTCCCCCCGTGGACAGCCAGGATGCTCCCACTGGAAGAAGAGGGAATAGTTTCTAGGCCGACAGAAAGAGCAGTTGTAGGCACCTGGATAAAAAACCTTTGGCTCTCAAATTCCCAAGAATGGCTGAAGGAAAATTATGATATCACATGGTATTGATTTCATTTTTGTGCCTAGTTTGATGAGATGAAAAAAATGTCAGACTAGAAATAATGAAGTCAGGGTTCAAAGCCCATCTCTGATAACCTGCGACTTCTGTGGACTTGAGCAGTCTCTTAGCTACTCAGACTCTTAGTTTTCTTTTCCTAAAGTGGGATGAATGCCCACCTCGCATCATTGCAGTGAAGCACAAATAAAATAGTATCAGTCAAAGTTTTTTACGAACTATAAACAACACCTAAATTATTATCATTATTTTGAGGTAACTTCTAGTTTTCCTGTATATTATGCTTTTCAACTGCAACTGGGAATAAATGCATTTTAACTTAAAGCTCATAATATTAAGCTATTTTACAAAGCTTTTTCTGTTCCCCAACTTGTAAGCCCAAACTAATCTCTCTCCACTAATATGGAAACAATTCTTCTTATGGATGCAAACACTGTACAAGTTTCTATCCATGTTGTAATCTAAATAGCATTTGAGCTGTACCTTTAAAAAAAAAAGTATTTATGGATAATGCCCATATTTAAACATTTTAAAATGTAAAGTATTTTTATGAGTTACTGTATTTCAACGTCAATGATATTTTGAGATTCCATTTAAAGACATTTTGTTTCTTGTATGGTAAAATCTATATTGGCTGCATAGGGACAAGTCCTGACGTAGTCATTTTTGTATTCTTCTGTAATAAGCACTCCATAGAATCTTCTTGACCCTACTACTTTCCATAAGATTATGTACTGTAGGGTTCATAGGACGTATCAGGTTGGATACAAATTGATATGGTCTCAAATCTTTTAGGGAAAATAAAGTTCCTGAAACAGTAGCTTATCACCTCCCTAGCTTAGATCTGGTGCTTCATCGTCCTCATCATCAGAGCCAACACTAATTAACACAACTTTTGGAGGATGAAATTGAAGCACAGAGATCTTATGTTGCTTCCCCCAAATCACACAGATTATAAGGAATAGAGTCAGGATTTGAAACCTAGGCAATCTGAATGGTTACACTGTGTTTATGAGCTCCTTGGTTTGTCTCTAAAGTCCTGGCATCAGCAGACATGACATTATACAAATTCTAAGACCTTCCAAAAGGCTCCAGTGCAACATTTTGTGTACCTTGACAAATAACTCTATTAATAATATATAATACCTTATGTAAATCTAAGTTTAGTGTGGGGAATTTAACCTCTAAGATAACACAGATAAATATTGTATTTGCAGAAAACTCTTGCCCTTGACATCCAATCTTTCACTCTCTACAAATCAGAGGTAGCAAACAATTGCTTCATGTAAACAATTGTTAGATGATGTGAACCCCCTTCTGTATGGGCCTCTATTTTAATGAGGTTTGAATGCAGCATCACAGAAATTTGCAGTGAATTGTATTTCTCTGTATGCTTTAGTAGCTAGAAAAGTCTTCTGTTCTTCTGTTAAAGA
>PVKH010048104.1:0-10225 GCA_004027955.1 Chaetophractus vellerosus | reverse complement strand
AAAAAAAAAAAAGAAAAAAAAAATCGAACCCAAATTACTATACTCTGTATATCCTGCAAAAGAAAATTTACAAATTCGGATGTAATATTTAAAGGCTTCCTTCTTAACTTCAAAGAAACCGATTTTAGCAGCCAGTGAACCCTCTTAGATGGTTAAAATTATGGAGCTCAGGGTACTTTGCTTTAGTTTTGAAAAAACCTCTAAGTGGCCTACTTTCATTTTCATCTGGCTGAATAGTCTGTGGTTATATTTGAAATAACCTTTTTAAATGGTCTTGGTAAGGGGGTTAAAAAAAACACACCATAACCTCAAGTTTTAAAAGCCTTTCTCCTGAAGCCCTCTGCCTGTCTAATTGTTCCAATAAGGACCTATGGGCTTATATCAATTATGTAGGTTCCTAATAGTCTCGTAAGCAACAGAAAGCCAGAAATGCAAGTTTTGCATTATTTCTTAGATTAGGCACAAATCTTGTTTTTCATGAGTTTTAAAAACACAGTTATGCCTATCTGGGGTGGAAAGAACAGGGGCTGTGACCTAGCAGCTCTAAAGGAAAGTCTTAGTGACATAGGACCACATGCCAACTGACAAGGGGATTACTAAAAATGATGTGTGTTCTCTGGTTATCCCACAAATTCCCCTTGTAAGATTAACCATCTGGTTGGGAGGTGAAGGCTAGGACAGACAGATTAATATAATGGCTTTTCTTCACAACTAAGTCATTTGTTAAATAAAAGCTATGGGAAAGCTGATGCCATAAAATAAAGTTCGATAGATCACATCACCATGGCATTATCACCCTGGTTACCCTTGAACCCTAGAGATTTAATCATCTTCAAATAAGTAGTATTTAAACAAACCCCCTTTCAAACAAAGTGAAGGACTGTAGAGTTTGTTTAATACCACCACAAACACTAAGTGGCATAAAAAACATCTGCTTTCATGACTTAATTTTGATAACGACGGAACGTGCTGAGTAATCCTCAAAGTCCTAAAATGAAACTTTATTCTTCTTCCAGTTTTCCATTGCTTACTCTATTTTTAAAGTTGCTATTGTTTAAGGATTTTCGAGCATAAGTCATCCCATTTGTCTAATGCTTACTGAAGAAAGCTGGTTAGTGAAAGTCAATCATCTCAGAAACTGCTCAAAGCCAGTATGGACGTTATGTCCAGGCTGGTGAAGGGTGCCCAGGGCTGCCAGATCAGTGCCAAGCCCACTGGGGAACTTTGTATAAATCTCAGTCCAAAAAGCCTCTGCATGAAAAGCGAGAAGTTTATAATCTACTCTGTGAGATGCTGAAACATCTTGACATCTCTGCTTGACTTCTCTAAGAACAGATTTCAGGAAGTCTGAGATCACTCTGAGAGGGTTCCATGCGTGGATTCCTGTATAGTATTGTTCCTTCTTCCTCTTTCGGGTCAGGGTCTCCTTTGAGAATCTGATAAAAAGCAATAAAAACCCAAAGAAATGGACACACAGAGAGAAGTTAAATATCTCGGTAGGGAGTTGCATGAGGTCCCTGAAGCCTGCCCATGACCCCTTGCTGCACTTTTTCTGACTGCATTTTTATAACCTTTACAGGCCACCTGCATTTTATTGGTATTTTTCAGTAAGGGAGCCAAGACTCCCTAAGAAATCCACATCAATGAGATTCTTTAATAGAGACAGGTTTTTGAAAAAGGTAGATAGGACAAAGAAAGAAACAAACAAAATTTAAAATGCAATTCCATTAGGAAAATCTGTATTGTAAGCCATTTTTCCAGGTGTCTATATTTCATTTGTGATTGATGGGACTTCGAGTCCTTTCCTTCTTTTTGCTGCCTCCCCCTCACCAGCCCAAACACAGGTACATTCGTATCTGTTCTGTTCCACATGTGTAGGACAATATTGCTAACTGTATTTTCATTTAAATTATGAAACCAGGTCTCTTTCCTCCAGTGAATGCAATTTTGTATCATAGGGTATCTTCCTTTTTCTTTCTTTCTTTTTTTTTTTTAAGGTTTATTTATTTTATTTATTTGTCGTTCCCCCCGCCCCATTGTCTGTACTTGCTGTGTCTACTTATCTTCTTTTCAGGAGGCACCTGGATCCCGACCCGGGCCTCCCATGTGGGACGGAGGTGCCTAATTGCTTGAGCTGCCTCCATTCCCCCCCTTTCATTTGAAAAGACGTCTTCAAGAAGACGTTCTGAACTGAAGAAACATTTTCCTTTCTCAAATTAGATATAGATATGGCATATTGACTCATTTCAAACATAAGAGATTGCACATGTTTCATCAGTACTAGTTTGCCCTTTACCACTGTAAAAAGCTAAGAATAAAACTGCTTCCTCTGTACCCTCTTTTAGCACCTCCTTCCCATATACACACCCAAGAAAGAGCAGCCTCTGTAAGATCTTACCGACTGTTACTAGTGGAAGACCCGTGGTTGTCTCCCATTAAATGAGTTCTCTTCAAGTGCAGTTTTCCAGTTTTCCACTAGTTGGAGCTCTATACAAAGGAAAGAAAGCTAAGGGGGCCCTGTGAGCTTATTTACTTACAAAACAAACTATATATAGCATCCCGAAACTTTTCTGAGTCCCTGGAAGTAAGCTTGTTAATTTTATTTGGTTCCAATATACCAATCATGAAATTGCTTCATGTTACAGGATCAGGTGAGTAGTTGAGCTTATTTTGCTTACCTTGGTTAGAAAAATCTAAGTAAAGATTGATGTTTTTAGTATGATTTTGGGGCATCCAGCTCAACCAATGCATGGTTATTATAAAATATGAAGTTATAGAGTGCAGGCGTCAATAGAACATTCGGTACGTAAGTAGGTGAGTAGGAACGCCATCTTCTTTTTAAGGTTTTCTGGCACGACCATTCATCCTTTAAATCCCATAGCACAAGTCTTGCACAAAGTAGGAATGCTGTTAGACTTAAGAGCCTTTCGAATCTTCAGAATTTGCTTTTTACCTCAGCCTAGGGATTGGAGTTTGGACAAGATTCCCCAATGTCAGGTCTCTCAGAAAATCATTGAGAAACTGGGTCTTGGTCCATGCTAATGTTTAGCTCTGTCTTTCAACTTTACTTACTTTGTGTCAGAGTTGAAAGATTACTTTGTATAGTCGCAAATAACCGAGGTCTCCCAGTGCTTTGCTTACACTTGGGTTTTGTTTTAGGTTTGTTTATCCTGTCTCTCTCCACCTCCCAGGAGATCCTTTAGCAAATCTGATAAACAATGCCTTTTTCTTGCTCAAGGCAGAAAGTCCCACTGAATACAATGGGAGGCCAGACTTGGCTGAAATGCAGGCTGCAGGTGTTCTCAGCATTGTGGTCATCTAAACCAGATGCTGGGACGCTGGAGCACCTGCTTCCCTTCCCTTCTCGTCTGCACTCTGGAGACCACCACTGCTGGGGAGGCAAGGCCAGAGAACCAGGCTGAAATGAACGATGCTGCAATAGCATCCTTCTGTCAGCTCAAACAAGGTGCCCCAGAAGCAGTTTCACAATGTGCCCTTTGGAATCCTCAAACCCAGACAGTTTGATTTGCTGTTCTCTCTTTCTCCCTTCCCTTTTCTTGACATCACCATTCCTTCACGTACATTCACACACACACTTGACAACATAGTTTACTAGGAGCAGACACGCAGAGACTTTATTTTTCTCTGGATTATATTATCTAGAAAGAAGGCTGATCACAGACAACAAGGTGATGATTTTTATGGTTCTGATAACAATGAGACAGGCACCACATTTTGTGAACATTTCTATAGATGCCATAAATCTCTGAACAATCCAGAAAACAACGTTAAATCTTCCATCTTGAATGCTGAACATTAAATAAGAGATCAGGGAAAAATTGGTTCCCCAGGGTTTGGGGGTGGGGGGTGGGGGGGAGGTGAGTATGCTATTAGCATTGGCAGCCAGCGAGGTGGGTTCTGGAATTCTTATTAAGGGATCTTAAGTTATATTATTTCAGTTCTAAATGTTAGTAATAAATTGACTGTAGTGCATATGCATGTGTATTAAAACCCTTACTAGAATATCTGTTAAGAGTCAAGCTCTATTCTGTTAATATTTCTTTTTCCAATTTTGATGTTTCTTTTTTGTCACCAATGCCGTTCTGGGACAGAATTAATACCTCACATTTATATAGAGGTCTATATTTTCTCAGAAGATACTTGCACATGTGTTGCTAAATCTAACATGGGAAAGACTTTGCCTTAGAAATTGAAGTGCTGAGCCTTCTCTGGAGTTTTCCATGCAAACACATGGGGTGAAGGGGAAAGGCCTAGGGGAGAGGCATGTGAGAGATGTCACCCTTCTCAACAATACCACTATCTCCTCCTCCCAGAGGAACTTGTCTTTTGTCTTGAGCTACAGTTGGTATACAAGCTTGAGGAAATCCTTATAATTTGCTCCCCCTCGTGATCAGTAATACGTGGATATATTCTTGTGGCTGTCTGCCCAGGCCAAGTCTACACTCCAAAGAAGAATTTTGAAATGATGGATATGGGGCAAGCTTGTGGTCCTGAGAGGGAAAGAGATAGGGTGGGAGAAGAGTGAAAAGAATCAAAACAAACTGACAGAGTCAACTTGAAATGGGGGGTATGTGGTAATTGGTGAAAATTCTTTGAAATGAACCAAAGGGTTCACAATATATTCTCAAACAGGAAAAAAAGAAAGAAAGAAAAAGAAAGCTACCTCTCCTCTCCACTTCATGCCCACATACTTCTTCTAGACCAAAGCTTTACTAGAAGAGGTGCCTAGACATAGTAAAACTTGAGAAAGAGGGTGCTTCTAGTAAGTGAGAAAGGGAACTGGAGACTCTCAGATCTGAAATGCATTGTACAGTGGAGTTTGGAATCGACTGGAGGGTAGCTAACGGGATGGGGAGGGGTTGCTTAGGTGGAGATGAACATGGGAATGGAGATAAACAATGCATCTTTTATTTAATGTCACTGGAACTGTTTTCACTTATCTGCATGGCTCTTTCTTTTGTGCCTCTTAATTTGTCCTTGAAGCTCTGTATCTAATCATTAGCTGAGCAGCCAATAATTCTCCCTCTATCCCCCACCTCTTTTTACAACCAACTTTAATCTTTCGACTCAGTGAAAAACATGTTTCCCCTATCATAACTGGTTTAACAAAAATTCTCTTTCAAGTTTAGATTACTCAGATACAATGGCTTTCCTGCAGCTTCATGCTGGAGAAAGGAATTTACATTAGAAAAGAGAGATTTATGATAGCATTGTATTTCCATTTGAATATGGAGAGCTAATAACATGCATATGTTTTTTTATTATTATTATTTTAAGATTTAAGCTATGCCACGGGCAAAAGGAAAACTGGAAACTGCGGGGCTGGCAAAGCTCAATGAATAATTTAATCTGGGTTTCATTCACAAACAGCAGCTCCCTCCTAGGGAAAGGACCTGTGCGTTTCCCCAGATCGGAACTGGAGTAAGTGCCAGGATTTCCTGATTTGTTTACATTTCTCAAAAAACTTTTTTCCCCCGGACTAGGACAGAATTAGACTTCCTTTTCCACTTTTGGCTCCTTCCAAGCTATTCTTGCAAAGGTATTCTCTCCCTTTCCCTGCATTCTTCTTTGTTGAAGCCTCAGCTGGGTTCTTTTGTCTCTCTCACACACACAAACAACACTTCAAGGCAATGAAAGATGTTGGCAGGGAGGAATAATGGTCCTCATGACAATAAGCCCCCTGTAGACGAGTTTTCCTGAGTTACCACCACTCAAATCTCTCTCTCTCAAAAGCTTGGACTGGATTCTACAAGGCCAGGGGGTGTCAGGTGACCTTGCCAAAAGCCAGGGGTCTTTGGGCTTCCACAGGAGAAACTGAAAGCATCTCCACTCACATAAACTGGGCTCATGAGACTTGTTATTCAGATGGTGAAACCTTAGACAGGTCCAAGCTCAAATGCTTCCTCTTTATCGGCCCAGCTTCTGGGACCTGGGGCTGGAGGCTTCTCTTCCACCCAGCCATTCTCTCTGCTCTGCTTGGTTTCACTTTCACCATCTTGACCATCTATAATTGCCACAAAGGCTTGTTTTGAAAATTTACTCTAAATTCATTAGTATTTTTTTATGTGTGTTTGACAATCCAGGGCTTAACTCCCAATCACCCTTAACAAAGAGAAAAGTAAGTCATGGTCAATGGACAGTGTGGGTGTGTAAAAAGCAACCAGTTCTTTTTTGGGGCCCACAAACAAGAAAGGTCAAAGAAACATAGAGACCTTTAAGGGAGAAGGGGCACGTTCATTATAAGGAATGTGTAACTCTCTCGTTTATCTGCATGTCTATGTCTTTTTTCCTTCTCTTGTTCATGAGGCTAAAGGTCTCTTCTCATTTCAATAGTTATAGCACCTCTGTTTTGAAAAGTGTCTGCCATTCTACCCCTAGGCAGAGCTGTGAACATTGTCTTGGAGCAACTCTGTCCTCTCTTCTTACACACGCCTCTCCCTAACTTTGGGTTCTGCAGAGCTCTTAGTATCACCTGTCCTTTGTCATTTCTTGGAAATCAAACCAGCTCTAAGCAGAGAATCAGATAACTTTACTTGTGCAAGAGAATGGCTCCCAATGTTAGCACTCCCAGGGCAATTTGTATCATAACAGAAGTAGAAGCTTTAAGATAAAGTCCCTAATTGTAGAAGGAAGTCCTTGAGGAATCAAAATGCCTTCCAAGTGCTCCTGAAATCACATCATATTTAAAATGTAGGATAAGGCAAGCATATATATTTCTTTCTACCCATAAACATGCATGCTGTGCACACACTGAGAGGCACAGGTTTTCACAAAGATCTTGCTTTGACGTTGCTCTGCTGACTGATGAATGACCAGGAGACTTTTCTGTACCACGTACTAAAGGAGCTGAGTTATGAATCAAGCAGATATTTAGCTACACTGAAATGCTCATTTATCTCATTTATTCACTCACGTAAGTCAAGGTGTAAGTGCCTACTTTTTAGAATACCCAAATAGACTCTCCTGTGTGACCTCCTGCAAAATCAGGCTGGACAAACCGCTGAACTGTCACTATAATTGAAATGCAAATCAATAATCAATAGTGGACTAATGTGCAAAAAGACATTTAAATGAACATGACATATTTAGGGACATCAAAGGTAGCACATTTTACTCTTTTCCCCTATTTGTGTCAAAGACACTACCAAAAGCACAGATGTTACAAAAGAAACTGAGGTTTAAGCTTTGAGGATATCAAGGATTCCGTCTTTTACGCTTTGCATTATTTTGTGCAATAAGCACTTATGAAATGGTCAGAGAGACGTGCAAGTGAAGCACTATCCTAAAAATTGCATAATGTCTTCACCAAGTTTTAAAGAAGGATATAAAATGAATAATGAAATGAGGTCCAATGTGATATGTCCCTTCTCAGGGGGAAAATACATACACCCAGACAAACCCACATATGTAATAGGAAGGAAAAAAAACCTGATTTAGAACAATGTCAACAGAAAACCTAAGAATTGTTTAAATATGGGGACAAATATGTAAATTAGTAAAATATGATACATTTTATATTGTGTATGTAAGAACTTCAGATATTAGTATTTACTAATATGTTTCATACAATATTTAATGTTTTCATTTCCAGATCTTCATCTCATGAAGATAAGATAGGGGCAGCTTACTCAAGAGGATTTCCCCCTGTATATATGAACACACCAAATATTCTATTTGTAGATTTCTCGAGTTCTAATAAACAAGGCCAAATGACTCACCTGCCTTAGGAGTCCAACTTGTGGTGCTCCAAGGCAGACTCAGCAGTTCTTCCGGGCTTGTCTCCAGCATCCTATGGGCTCCATGGACAAGCCCATATCCCAAGGCCCGGTAGTGCTGAACATGGAATGGATTTTGGTACAGCACCTACGCCTACTGCTTTTGCCTTATGTTTGTCAAGAGAGTAGTCTGAAATCTAGTAGACAGCATCATCTTCATTACTTGTTGCTAAGAGATGTTTCCTCACCTGCAAAAGATACACGTGCCTTTCTCTGGGGGCTGGCAATGTTAAGAGGTGGAATAGGAACACATATTCTAGGCCCTGACGAATGTCTTCTTACATATTAATTCAATAGCCACACAGCCATTGTACATTGAATAAAATGTAAAAAAAATATAGCAGTTTCCATTCCTAGAAATACGTATCATCCTTTAATAATTGCCACATTTATTTCACTTCAGTTGTGTGCCTTGGTGTTGGGGTTGGCAGGTGGGTGAGAGGGATTTACTGTACACAATGGCTTCAAATTCTCTTAAAAGGATTATTTTGTGCTTAGTACCCTCAATGTCTCCACTAAAGCTTAAGAGTCTTCACCAAATGATCGGCTAGTTTCTGTCTGGCCTTAAAGAAGTTGCTATAGACGTGCTTTCTGCCTTCTGAGGTTCCCCAAGGAGGCTTAGAGGGAATTGTTGCTGGAAGCCATGATTTCTATTTAGTTTTGGTCAGTAAGAGACCAGGAGAGTCCCTGACCAGGCTTGGCACATGGACAGAGGTCATTGTGAGCTGAGGTGAGGGCCGACACAAAGTAAGTTAGCACATCCAGGAAGTGTGTCCTTTAGGTCTCTATCCAGCCTGCATTTTACTTCTCGACTCAGTTGCCAGGGTCTGTGTGGGGCAGAATGCCAAAACCTGGGTGCCTGGGATCCTGGGAAGGGTACAATGGAGCTCTAAGACACACTGTAGAAAATTGTGGAAAACAGTGTCAGTAGGACGAGGATGAAGATGTGGCCTTACTGACAAATCCCCACACTCCACCCTTGACACGTTAGTGTAGAGACCTCTATTTCAGAGAGAAAGCCAGGTCATGCAGGCAACACGTGACTGCTCAATGCCACTTTATGATTCACTGGCAAAACAAGACAAAATCACCTGGTTTCTGACTGTGGGATCCAGATGGACCTATGCATTTTTGAGCCAATGGCAGAACTGAGTTATTTGTTTCTTTTACCCCACCCCACTCAGCTCTCATACCTCTTGCAATTAAACTGGAAACATTTAGTCCCGTCCCGTCCCCGCTGGGAGAAGGGGACCTTGGCTGGAACAAAGTCCACCCCCACCACTCCCTTGGGCAGTCTCATTATCTCTCCTTGGTGTGTGATTTAGTACCACATGACACTAAGATATGATAACTGGTACTCTATTACTTTGGGAAAGACTACTGAGCAAAAAAATGCTTGTTGAAATAGCTCTGCTGATTATAGTTCTGTGGTGTTATCTAGGAAGAGGATAGAAAATAACCCAGAGCCAAGAGTTATTTTGGATGGCTAAAGTGAATTCAAAAATAGATGAAGATCCGCCCTCATGTTAAGAACATCCTCAAAGATATGACAACCGTCAAGGGTCAAGGTTGCACTTCTTAGCAGTTATCACCTACTTTTTGTTTTCTGCTTCATCAGCTCTATAATCCTGCAAGTTTCATTATTAGGATTTCCTGCTACATTTTTAGTTTTCGGTTACAGATTGACTGGGACTGCCAGTATGTCTGGCCTACTGAGGCTTGCTGGTAGATTATCCTTGTAAAAGTTAGTATTTTAGGGTTCAATTTTTAAAGGTAATGAAGAGTGACAATTCAATTCAATTCTACTGTCTCATCACTTTGATGGTTTGACAACTACAGAAAAACGAGAGAAAGATGAGCTTAGTTTAAAAAAAACCTTGGTGTTTTTAAAAAAATAACAAACTAAACAAACAATCTAAACACACACAACACTACAGGGTTGAATTTACCAAGCTGAAGGGCTCCGACTTTGCCTAAGTCGGGGACTGATAATTGGCTTTAGTTCAAGGATTCATTTTCCCTCTTCTCAGTAGTGAATGGAAATCCCTTTTTAAAGGCTTATAATTTATTGTCTCAAATTGGAACTGGGACAAATTCAAAGCAGGGTGAAAGGAAGTATCTAAAACAATAGCATTGAAATTCTCCCCGGTGCTTTTTCAATTGTGAGAATTTAGTGCACCTGAGTTGCTATATTGTGGCGTGGCATAAAACATGATATAGTGGCAGCTTGCCCAAGTTGTGTATTTTCTGAATCTAAATGTAGGGAGGTGGCCTGCTTTGGTGGAATGAACATGGATAAGGATTCCCAGGGACTAAGGCTCACCCAGGGTAAGCCTCATTCATAGATGAGAAAAAGAGCACATCGTCCAGTCTTCGGTACAAAGCTTCAGGAATCCTTATTGAGATTGCCTCTGCTAGGGACTTTGCTA
>PVKH010048103.1:0-10231 GCA_004027955.1 Chaetophractus vellerosus | reverse complement strand
TGAATAAATGAAGCCAATAACCTAAGTACAAGCAACAGGCTTTGCGAGAACTGAAGGCGTAATTTGAATTAAGGCAGTGATCTGGGAAGGCTTCAAAGAAGAGGTGCCTTTGATGAGAAGGATTTTTATGGGTGGCCAATGTTGGCAAAGATATTTCCAGGCAACAGAGCATATGAGAAAAGCAAGGGGGTAGGACAGAACCTGATAGATTGGGGGTGGGGGGAAGGTGACAGCAAATATGAGTGGAACTTAAAGCATAATGAGGAAATCGGCTGTAGGAGAGGCTATAGAATGGCTGTAGAAGTTTTGAGACCAGTGAGTGAAGGGTCTTGACATTTGGATTCTACTTTGGAAACAATGAGGAGCCACATGCTGTGCTTGAGGGGTAGGGGCATAACCCAGACTGTCCAGAAAGGGCAGACAACAACAAAAAATCTTAAGAATTCTATCCCAAAATTCATTCTGGATACTGCAAAAAAATGCTAGCAGTCAGCTCTTAGTTTCTGGTGAAGAAAATGACATGAGTTATACAACTGAAGGCAAAATAAAACATTTTCCAAAAGGTTATCACATTTTTCTCTCCCCAGTTGAATTAAGCCCTGTGAAATCGTGCGTGCACTCTGAAGAGCTCCCGAGGGCCTTGTCAGGAAGGTGTTGTATAAACCTCCTCCTTGGTGATATATTCTTGAGCACTTGTTTATGAGAGAGAAATATCACCTGGTGGAATTTCATCATTCCAACAGGCTTCAAGGGGCCAGGATGTCAATATACCAATACAGAACTCACTGCCTAAATTCCCTTAGCCAAGTACGTGATGCTACACAAGTCTGTGGTCAAAGGGCTCTTGGAGGACTGCTGTGCCCTCTGGTCCTCTGAACGCTTTTTGGGGGGTGGAGGAGGACAGGGCAGCAGAAGAATAGCAGTAGAGACCAGTAAGTGTGAGTCCTCTCCTCGGGCAGTGGGTACCTGTCAAGCCAGACATTTAAAATCCACCAGGATGTGGTCTGCCAGAGGGTGCTGAGTCCAGTTTCCTGTGATAGGAGGCAGATGGAAGGAGCACTAATTTAGAGGCCGCTGAATAGGAACCCATTGTCCTGGAGACAAGGAAAAGGTAGGGGAGACATGAGCAGAGGCCTACAAAGAGCAGGTGACTGAGAAAATTTAACAGTTGAAATTCTCTCTAAGTCTGCCCTGCCCTAGGGCCATCTCATACCTTGCAGAATGCCAAAGTCTTCAGATTCTTTCCTCCCCCAACTATTCAAACCTGCTCTCTGACCCAACATTGACGCTGGCATTTAAATGGCTAAAATGAATGTGTCCCCTACCTTCCCCACAACACACACTGGTATTTCCATTTTAGCAAGGATGTAGCTCATTTTATATACTAACAAGGAGCACAGGGAGTCCCTGCCTGTGATACTGGGACTTTCCCTGTTCTCCAAATTATCCCATATCATGGTAACATCTGTAGCACAGAACACTTGACCAGAAGTCTGAATACCTGGGTTCCAATCCCAGCTCTGCCATTAAAAGACTATGGAATTAGGCAAATTATTTGGATTCTCTAAGTCTTCCTTTCCTCACATGTGAAATAGAAAGGATGCCTTTCTTCTTCATCTCGCTTGTTAAAGTACCATGTAACCGTGAGATGCTGCTCTGCAAGTATCCCTGCGACAGGCAAGGCTCTCCTGGCCTAGGAGCCCTCATACCTGGTCGTCTTTCAGATAGCGGTTCAGGACAGCTGCCATGCCTTTGAGCATGGAGGATATCATTGGTCTGTTCATGAATTTTCTGTGGCTTCCTATCACTTACAGTTCATACTCTTTATTTGAATATACCACATCCTACATAAATTGGTATACATCTGCCAAATTAATCATCAGCTACCTAGGGATAAACAACACTAGGTAGTAGCTTCCGATCACCTACTATGGGCCAGGCACTTTCGTAAGTACTTTACCTGAATCGATCAAGCCTTGCCAATGTGAGTTAAGTATAGTTATCATTCCCATTTTACAGATATGGAGAATGAGAATGAGAAAGACAAATGACTTGTCTAAGAAAATCACAGTTAAGTGGTGAAGCTGAATCTTTTCCCCTAGGCTGCTAATTCCCTCTCTTTGCCATAAAGACTCCGTGTAACTGTAAACACTTGGGATTTTCTCCTCTGCCCCAAGGTCTCTGTCTGCTTTCTCTTCTGGGTTTCTTTCTAGGAGAAGGAGACATGCATGTGATAGGGCTGAGAGCACCCTCCCCCAGGCTCTCAGTGTGGACAGCTTTTCCACAGCCCCTCCAGGGAGGGGTCCTGGACACTGCCTGGAGGAGCACAGAGAAGGGTATGGCCAGATGAAGGCTTCGGGTCCCAGTGTCTTTACTTTTAACTGTTTGACACTGCTATCACCCCTGCCTGCTCTAGAGTACTCTCTGCCCCTGTCTAGCAGAAGTGAGTTGAGGGAGTCAAGCACCAATTCCTCCCCCCACTGTGGGGGCGGGTGTCATTTCTAACTGAGCAGTGGGGATACATGGCGTGAGCCTGGGAAATGCTTTTATAAATTATTTCCTTGTAGATTTATTTTTATCTCTGCAACATGGAGGGGAGAGAAGAGAGAAAGAGATGCTGTGAGTACATGACAAAAAATAAAATAAAATTGTCCCTCTGTTCAAACCACACCATGCAACATACCATCCCTCACATGTGCCTTCCTTGTTCATCACCAGCTCTGTGACTTTATTTGTGCAGTTCCCTTCCCCCAGCATGCTGTCTCCTGACTGTACCTGTCTAGATCTCAATCCTCCTCTGAGACCAAATTCCAGGGTGACTTCCTTCGGAGAATCTCCCTGACTATAGCACTAAGAGCGCCTTGCTTCCTTGGATCATCTTACATTTCTCCTAGGTATTCCTGCTACTTACATGTCTGCCTGGATGCTCCGTCAGGTGGCCTCCAGACAATTGCATCAGGCATCCAAATTCTTTAGAACGCTGAGGACAGGGACTTCCCTCTACTCCTAGAATACACAGGGCAGTGCTCTGCACTCAGACTCCCTTACAGCATGGTATCATGCAGCTTTCGAATCCCTTTCACATCACTGTAGCCTTTAATCTTCACAGCAGGCCTGAGGGCCAGGCAAGCAGGAGGAATTCTACTCCCATTTTATAGCCCTGAGTCCAGAAAGGAGAAGAATTTTGTTCATGGCTGTGGGCAGCCAAGTAACCACAGAGAAAATTGGGCAACAGATGTTCCCATTCTTAATCCCCATCTTTCTCCAATCTTGTCTATTCCTCCAGTGTTTGGCCCCTGGCCTCTTCCAGCCATGCGGTGAATATTTGTTGACATTTTCCAGGGCTGCATAATGTGGCGGAAAGAGTTAGATAATAACAATAGCTAACATTTGCTGAGCTCTTATAACATGCCAAGTTCTCCAAGGACAGATATTTCAGTCCAAGCAATAACCCTGTAAGTTCCATTATCATCCCATTTTATAAATGAGGAAACTGAGTCACAGAAAGGTTGAGGGAATAATGGAGCCAGGATTTGAACACAGAGTCTGACTCCAGCCCTTGTGCATGTAAATGCTCTGCTTTGCTGGCTGAAAAGGCAAGTGGTGTGGATTCTGATTCTTATGCATGGCCTCGAGGACATAGGGTGCCACTTGCCTCATCTGGCAGACATGAGGGTTCACGGGTACCTGATGTGGGACCCCCATGTGACACCCTGCACTTGGTAGGTCCTTAGTAAACAATAGCTCAGAAAACTGCTGTGAAACATTTCACAAAGACAGAGTCCAGGCTGACAAAAGCCTTTCATGGCAGCAAAAGAATCTGGCAAATGGAAATGCGTAATTAGCTATTTATTTTCAGCTCACCTCCACCATGTTGAGCTAAAACATTAAGTGCATCACTGCGGTTGTGAGAAAGGGGTAGGTGAGAGTCAAAGTTTTGACACTGGGTTTTAAAAGCTCTTAAATAATTACAGCATTCAGAGTCAACAAGGCCTTCGTGCTTCATTAGGCAATGTGTATTAAAGCTCCATTAACACACTGCGGTGCTTTTCCATTCTCCAGTTTTTGAAACACGCTGAGAAGGGAGCTGAAGTCATCAGTGTTAATTGATCGCTAACAGAAACAAACTTCCTAAAAGGGATATTATTTTTAGGCCTTAATTTGATTAATTATTACAGCTCCTGGTACCTATCTTCATGGGGCAACAGGAAAACCAAATAATGTTGATATTTATTCATGTGAAGACGCTGGCTGGTTATAATTGCCACGTGACTGAAACTTTCAGTGTGTGTTCTTGAGTCTCCCAAGGTAAATAGGAAAGCAAGGAACGTTTAGAGATAATTAAAAATAAAGTACTGTTCTCACTTTCACTCCCTAGAAAATCCACACCATGTCTTAGGTAAGATGGTCGGAAGAGAAAAGTTCCATGTTTTCCTCCAGACTAATCTCTTTCCATCTACCTTGATACTTCAACAACCCACGATACTCACTGCTTTCATTCATAGTAAAAATGCAAGCTTGGGATGAGAGGTCTTCTGAACAAATACACACAGTAATAGATGTATATGACATGTAGACATGGATGCACAGACAGATAAACACAGACACAGACATAGACACAGCCACAGATGTAAACATATACAGAGATATATAGGTATTTCAACACACCCATGCAGGCTATTCTGTGTAGTGGTTAAAAATTGGACAAGGAGCCAGATTCTCTAGTTTGAATTATGGCATCATAACTCACTAGCTGTGTGATCCTTGAATAATATACCTAACCCTTCTATGCCCTCGTCCTCATCCTTTTATAACATGGAGATAGTTTTTTAAAAAGATCTCATGACTGTTGTGAGGTTAAAAGTTAATAAACACAAAATGCTGAAAACAATTTCTGTTAAGTGGTTAGTGCTTTATTGGTGTTTGCTGTCATTAGGAACATTATTTTCTCTGTGTGCCAGGACCTGTTATAGGGGCTACTGGGGTGAATCAGACTTGAGTCTTGCCTTCACCCAAGAAGATTATCAGCATGTGTATTAAGACATTTGCACAAATAACTGATACAATTCAGAAAATAGCAAAAGCCTTAGAGTGGAGCCTAAGAAGGGCTAAGGAAGTTCAGAAAGAATGAGAAAACTCTCATCAATGGGGAGGATATTCTCTCTAGAGGGAAAATGTGAAAAAAGCCCTGGAGTGGGGAGGGTATGGAAGGTTTCCACCCAGACACAAATGCAGAGCACTTTATTTTTGCCTTTACTATTACTTTTAATATATATATATATATTTGCCTTTACTACTACTTTTTTAAAAATATATTTTTAATTTTTTCTAAAAGATACTTAGATTACATAAAATGTTACATAAAAATATAAAGGATTCCCATATGCCCCACTCCCCACAGCTCCCACTTTTCCCCACCATCCCAGAATCCTCAGGATGGGTAAGAAAATATGGACTAGAATGGACTTACTGGTGTTCTACTATAGACTTATTGGGATTCTAGCAATGGAAGAAATTATATCACTGATGCAGAGTGCTATTAAATTAACTTTTAGAACTGAGCAGGGAGAGGGAGTCGACAAGGGGGCCTGCGGGTGAGTTTGAATGGGCCTACTCAAGTTCCCAGCAATAGGTGATGCCAGGAAGCACCCCAGGGGCTGCAGGGGCTGGGGAAGCCAGTCACTACCACCAGGAGACAGAATACTATCCACAGCCACTGGGTAGAATCAACACACCAATCTTTCAACTAAAAGAAATGAGCTCTAAACCCTGCTCTTCTTTCACTAGCCCTGGTAAAACCTTGAGCAATTTCCTACCCTTCTCTAGACCCTATTATTCTCAACTGTAAAGTAAGTAAAGGGTGTTAAATAATCTTCAAAACCCCTTCCAACTTTGGCTCTAGTACCCTGTGATTTTGCCATGAGGTGGGGTACTTCTCTCTCTGCCTCCATCCCCTCCTCCCATACATCTTTCCCATTCTTTCAACCCCCTCACTTATACATAAGCAGACAGAATTCAAATAACATGGCCAGAAGTAGTCCCAAAGCGAAATATTAGTAAAGGGTTAAAAAAATATAAAACATGGAGGTGGAGATGGAAATCAAAGACAGTGCATTTCTACAGACAGAATGGGAACAATTTTAAGGCAAGGCCACCTTTTCAGGGCCTTCATGACTTGATAGTGAAGCTATTAAGGAGCTCAAACCACTCTTTTTTAATGAAGTGGTTCATTTGGACAAACACTTCAAGCTAAGAGGCAATGTTGCTGCAGCTAGATTGGAGTGTTCTACAAAGCATTAACACAATCTCTCACTGTCCTTTATCTTCCCTACTCCATATGAAGTTGAGTTATTTGAATTAGTGTTCAGCCAATACCATTTTGAGCCCTTCTGTTCCCAAGTCTCTTAAGATTCTACTATGTCACTTCTATTGAGTTGATTAACTTCGCATTAAGTCTAATGGAGGCTGTGGGCGAAAAGTCCATTTTGTCCTCTGGGGCTTTTGGTTCCTGTTGGTAAATTTGGGAGCTTTATTAGACTCATAATTAAAATTATATATTTTGGGTAATGACAACTAAAGGACAGTGGTTCTTAAATAAGACAGAACTTTCTACCCCCAATTCATTTAATAAACTAGTAAATGTTCAGGATTTGAAGAATAACAAAGGTCATTGAATCTTACCATCATTCGAATCTCCTTTTTAACCTCCCTACTCGGTAATAGTCCAGGCTCTGCTTGAACAGATCCAAAAGCTGGCAGCCAGTGTCTTTCAACTGTCCATCATTTGTCATATATCCAAGACACATCACATCTGCTTATCCTCCTTTGGGCAATAGTCCTATTTGTCTTCATGGTTTCCACTTAGCCATGAACAATAGTTTTCCTCTGACCCATCTAAAGGCTGTTGCTGAATTGCTAAAGTCAAGCCCAGTCTCAGAAAGGAGGACTTCAGAGAGCATACCTAAAACTTGGTAGGGCCATTATACAACCAGGTAATGTCCCTTAATCCATTGGGTATAACAACACTAGTTGTGGTAAGCGAAGTAATAGTACCTCCAAAGATATCCACGGATAGCCTGGAACCTGTGAATGCATTAGTTTACATGGTAACAGAAATTTTCCAGATATGATGAAGTTAAGAATCTTCAGGCGGGGAGATTACCCTGGATTATTTTGATGGGTCCAATATAATCCCAAGGGTCCTTTTAAGGAGAGAATCAGAGAAAGAGATGTGACAACAGCAGTAGATGTTGGAATGATTGGGGATCAGGAGCCGAGGAATGTAGGCAGCCCCTAGAAGCCGGAAAAGGCAAGGAAACAGATTGCCCCCTAAAACCTTCAGAAAGTTACACAGCCCTACTGACACCTCAAAACTGATTTCAGACTTCAGGCCTCCCGAACTGTAAGATAATAAATTTGTATTATTTAAGCCACTATAAGTTTACAGTAATTTGTTACAGCAGCAATGGAAAACTAACACACTAGAAATAATAAAATAACTTTATGCCTCAATTCGATGAGTTCACCTAGGGACGGGGATCATGCTCTTTGGGACTGACTCAAGCTACACCAACTCACAGGAATCTGAGAACTCAACCTGACACCAGTTTTCTCAATTATGATATATTAACATTATTTCATCCATGGTGCCCTTTTTATAGAATCAGGATGTTGGAACTGGCCATCAGGGAGTTGTTTAGTGAGAAAGGAATCAGAACAAAGGAAATTAAATTATCTTCTCAGGCATTTTCTGTAGTATGGCAAAGCCTAACACAATATCCGAGTTGCTCCAATGCTCCTACCGCTCAAATGGAGTACAAGGTCTCTCTGCCTTGAAAAGTATGAAATAATCATTGGCCAATTTTCTTTCTCTGGTCTTCTTTTTTTTAATTACTCTACTTAGTCACCAAAACTCCTTCCACCTCAGTATATCCTCCTGATAGGCAGGACCAATTAGAAGCTTCAGGACTACCATGCAGCTGATAGTAATTACATTTGAAATTGGTATCTTTGAAATATCTTAGAGGGATTTAGAAAAACCTACAGTTTCGCTAGCAACTTCATAAGTTATTTTTAGGTTGTTTATTTCTTGGAAATATTCAATGCATGAAGAATGTCACACATTCCTATTAAATCCCATTCCAGAGAGCAATGTTTCCTGATATTCTCTACAAATCCTTATTTGTTCCTGCAGATCCTTTGTCTTGAGATGTGAAAGGAAAGAAATCTGTGTGCATCAGTGAGGAACCTCAGAGTCCTCCTTGACTCATCATGTTCCTTATGGTCTTATGTCCAATTTGTCATCAAATCCTGCCATTATTTGCCCCCCAAATGTCTCCTGATGCATTTCCTTACTAGGTCAAGTGAGCAACTCTCACACCTGTGAGATCCAATCATAATGTTGGATTTCCCTGCCATCAGGCCACCTTGAATTCAGCCAATAAACACTGGGATGGGGTCTGTATTTGGTCTTTCCATCTGCTCTGACCACTCTCTGCTCCCAGGCCTGGGCACTAACTCCTCTATGCACAGCCCTATAAGAGTTGCCACTTAATTTCCACACCAAGTCCAATCCATCCAACTGGATTCTGATATGTGCCCCACCTAGGGAACCTTATTTTCCACTGTAAATTGGTTTGCTCTCTGACAGATCCTATTCATCAAGACCCCTGAAAAGTCTGTCTCACACCTAGGCCTGCCCAAAGTCAAAGAGAAGAGATGCCCAGGGATTACAACTCCGACCTAGTGTCAAGTTGAGAAATAATAGTAGTACTTTGAGGTCAAATATAGCTGATTCAAATTCAGGCTCTGCCATAACCTCCCTAAGTCTCAAGCTGTAATGTAGGGGTAATAATAGCACCTGCTTCATAAGGTTGTTATAAGGATTAAATGAAATAATGTGCGTTGTTAAAATCTAGGGCTCTTTTAACTACATCATCTGGATTCTCAAATGGGAAGAAAAAAGACCCTTAGTATTTTAAAGCTTATCTAAGAAGCTGATCCCAAAGAATCTCTTAGATTCAGGAAATACTAATTCCGTGCTGATTACTCCAGGGTAAATGCTAAAACATCCACTCTGTCCCTAATACAGTGCTAGAATAATACAGAAAGGGACAGATTGCTGTGGGATGGAGGAAGAAAATAACTGCCAACAAGCCACCACATGAACACTACAGCCTGGAAAAAGCAAGGCCTACCAATACCTTGACTTTAGATTTCTAACCTCCAAACTGTGAGCCAATACATTCCTGTTGTTTAAGCCAACTAGTCTGTGGTATTTGGCAATAGGGTCACAGGTAATTTTTACACCTTATTCTTTTTTGCTTACCTATCTTTTCTAATGTTTTCTGCAATAACCAATAACTAGCAGTATAGCTTTTTTAATTATTCAAACTGTGTACCCAGATATTTCCAGGAAGCAGCATCCTTGTTGCTGTGACAGTTGTTGGCTCCAGTTCTCCTGAGTGCTAAGGAAGATGTCACCATGGTCGTCAACCCCCTTCCCCCTGGGGGATGGAGACTCCATTGCTGGTCAGAGACCAGCATTGTTCATGAAACATATTCCCCAGGGCCAGCATCTTGGGATAGCAGGACCCTTTTCTAAGATTCTACACAAACCCAGTGCTGAAGGAGTATCAAAAAACTATGAGGTTATGTTTTATTCCATCCATACAAAATGTAAATACAAATAAATTTATAGAGACAGAAATAGATTACAGGTATGTATGATGGGAAAGATAGAGGGATTGAAAGGTGACTATTAAGGGGGTAAAGGTTTTTTTTCTTTTTGGAGTAATGTAAATATTGTAATATTGATTTCAATGATGAATGTACAACTCTGTGATTGTACCAAAAGCCATTGAATGTGCATTGTAGGTGGATTGTATGATTTATGAATATGTTTCAATAAAATCTATTTTTTTTAAAAAAAGCTAGGAGTTGGTACACACTCTCTTGACATGTGACGAGGTTTCAAGGCATGTTTCAAGGAAGTGGGCTTCTCCTTTAGTACCTCTAACTCAAGTGGGCAACCAAAGCTATTCTAATTATCTCCTTCTCTCATTAATAATAACTTAAAAAGAGTCTGGCTATGGGCCTGGCTAGATAGCTCAGTGGATAAAGAACGCGCCGGGGTACCACATGGGAGGCCCTGGGTTCGGTTCCCGGGGACCTCTCCGAGCGGGCAGACGGCCTTGAGAAAGGCAAGCTGCCGTGGGCGGGGCAGAGCCGC
>PVKH010048102.1:0-10206 GCA_004027955.1 Chaetophractus vellerosus | reverse complement strand
TGAGTCGTGAAATGCAATTCTGATTCCTGATCTAAAACAAAATAATTTTATATAAAAGCAGAGGTCTTGGGGAGTGGACGTAGTTCAAGTGGTTGAGTGCCTGCTTCCCATGTAGGAGAT
This sequence comes from Chaetophractus vellerosus, assembly GCA_004027955.1. Classification (NCBI taxonomy): domain Eukaryota; kingdom Metazoa; phylum Chordata; class Mammalia; order Cingulata; family Chlamyphoridae; genus Chaetophractus; species Chaetophractus vellerosus. The sequence goes on along the minus strand of PVKH010048102.1, from coordinate 10,086 downwards.
CCTGGGTTCAATCTCTGGTACCTCCTAAAAACAAAACAAACAAACAAACAAAAAACGAACTCTCATTGGGGAGTGGATGTAGCTCAGTGGTTGGGCACCTGCTTCCCATGTACGAGGTCCTGGGTTCAATCCCTGGTACCTTCTAAAAAAAGAAAAAAAAGAAAAAGAAAAACAAAAACAAAAGAAAAAAAGAAAAAAAGCAGAGGTCTTGTGATTAGCATTGGCATGTATTTAAGTGATGGTAATAGTTTTCTCATCTAACAGAAATGTAAAGTTTGCAAAGAATGAAATAGGTTAGCGTTTGGTATCAGGAATTTTTTTAGGTAACCCTGTCCTGTATTTGAAAAGAAACACAATCAAGTGAGGAAGCCTAATAGAAGCTGTTTGTCTCACACATGTGCTCCTTTTCAGTGAAATAACGTCAGTCACCAGAAGGCATTTCGAGTACAATCCATGCCTAAGAGTTAACCAGATAAGTACAAGTTGGCACTTTTCACAGTGTACTCAGCTTCCAACCGTATTACCACTTCTCCTTTCTTTGTTAGCTGAAGTTGTAGACCTGCCAGGTTTTTTCTTTCAAAAGCTTATAAAATCCATAGTCAAGAGGCAGGTCTATGAAAAGTTAAAAAATAAAGGAGAAGATGAATTCAAAAGCAGCTGCTTGTGTAGTTTGATTGCAATATTTCATTGTAAGTCATGATGTCTTCACAGCAGCGTCATACTTAAAAGATCCTGAAAGTTGATTGATTGTTCCCAAACTGCTACATAGTTTTATTTGATTAACCACGTATATTTTTGCCAATATGTCTGGCTACCTATTTAAAGTTAGTGCATTGCTGGCAGTATTACAAAAACAGATTTTAAGGATTGGAATCAGATTTGGCAGTAAAGGATTCAGTTCCAAACTCATAGGTGATCTTAAAATTTCACTTGACATAAAAAGAAAAATTTTTGCAAGTTAAAAACAAAAGGCTGTATTTTCATTGAAAAAACCTTGGCTGCCAAACATTTATTTTTCCTACGTTTTTGCTTTATCACTCATTCCTTTGAAGAAAGAACTTCACATGATATTATTTAAAAAATATTGACACACACAACAAATAATTAATCAAGATTTTTTATTTAGATGTGAAATAAAAGCCTACTCCTTTAGGCTTTTGTAAGATTTTGTTTAAAAAATCTTTTCAAAAGTTCATTGCAGTAAAAGAATCTTTTGTCCTTCCTTTTGGCATTTTAGGGTTTTAACGAGTTGTTTATATATCTCAATGGCTTGAAAAGACAGATGTATTTTATGTAGTCTTCCATGTAAGCTTTTTTCATTTCCCTTATAGATTACTTTTCCATATTTTAAAATGTAGTTATGTTTTCAGGGAAAAATGGCCAAAAATATGAGCCGTTATTTGTTGGCCACCACGAACCTTTAGATAAAGTAGGTATAAATCACAGTAAGCAATAAAATTCCATCCTAAAAATAAACCACAGCTTTATTGAAGCAATGTCTATTAAAATTGTGTTGTCTCGTTTTAATTTTACCTGAACATTAATGTATGAGTTTCATTTGAAAGCCAACAGCTAACAACCCATGTTTCATATTCCAATTAACTGACAAGAGATCTGTTTCAATTAGAGAAAGCAAACTTCCTAAAGATTCAATGATGAACTGCTTTTATGCTCTGTGAGCCAAGGCAGTAAATTATATATAACACATGGAGGAAAAAAAATAAAGAACAAAGATGCCAAAGCCCTGAAATATATAATTGAATAATGATAATTTAAGTACACATGTCAGGTTGTGTGTGTAGAGTCCAACCCGTAGCAGGACAGACCTAAAGAAAAGGTTTCTTGCTTTTTAATCTCCATAAACCTTTCCTGCTTGTTTTCACTCTTATAGGATTGAATACAACTCAGACAAAGACCTTAACTTCATCTGGAGACCAGGAAACAAACAGAAGACAAACAACTTCTGAAATGGTTTAAGCAGACTAGCAAGCGTGTGCTTTGATGGCTGCTTAAAAAGCCCTCAGTTAAAGGGGGAGCTGCTGGGTACATGGTCTACTCAATATTGCTCCAGTGGGTTCCGGGTTCCGAGATTCCTCTGGTTTATAATTATCAGAGTGTAATGAAGTAATCTACTGCAATCCTTGCATAAATTCTATTATTTGTGGGAAACATAAAAAAGCAATGTGAGAGCTCCCCCTATTGACTCACAATAATGCATAGTGTGCCCTGAAATACACTTCAAAATATTCATAATCAATATAAAATCTCAGAAGTTTAAAGGATATTAAAAATAATCGAATTTGAGCTCATTTACATTTGTAGAAATTGTGACCTGTTGACATGGAGAAAATTAGCGTCAGGGCTGGGACTGGAACCCAGAACCTTGGTCACTCAGCCTCATTTTCCCCGTTTTATAGCCTAACGTTGAGCAAGTTATAGGATTTGAAAGTGAGTATGGGCTAGAGAGATCTAGCTGTTCTAAGACTAACTTCCTCTGGTCAAGGAGACCCAGAGAGGCTAAAAGATCCACAGAGCTCACACAGGTTCTTACTAAAAGCTAGGATATATTGGGTCAGGCATGGAATCCCAGTTATTTGCTCAGTCTCTTTACAATTTCTCCTCTGGTGGTCTGTTTTGTTTGGGGCCCCAAATCTTTATATTATTTTGTAATTTAAGAACATGTTTTTTCCCTCAAAATATAAGAATTTGAAATTCAAAAAGACATGTAGACATTCATGGCCATTAAATTAACTTCTTATTCCTCACTTTCTGATGACACCTATTTTCTGTAAACTAATTAGAACATGTATATTAATAGGGTCTTTATATTCTCTTACATGTTTTCCCACCCTTAAAATATGTATAAGATGATGTGTACAATTGTGCAAAATAGCGGCTCATTTAATAAAAACACAAAAAGCATGCAATAGACTTCTCTAGTTTGATTTATGGTAAAATATTGGCAATCAATTGGTCATTACTTATATTATCAATATCTCTACCTGTTTTTCAAAATGAGATATTGCTGATTCCGTTTATGGAGTGAACAAGGTTTTTTTTTTCTTTCTGTACTTGATGATATGTGGAGATAGATTTACAAGTTCAATTAGTCTGTTAACCCCTAGAGGGCAAGAGCTGGGTTTTACGTATCAATATTTATACATTTTTTTTTTCATTTACTGCAATGAACCTGTGGCTTGGAATGAAGATTTTGATGTGCCATTGTTTTCATGCAGCACCTACTTGAAGGCAGCTCAAAGTTGTGGTCACTGCGGGTTGTTCTCCAGTTGTTCAGAAGCCCATAACCATAATGTCATATTCTACACGTGGCACTCTCAAAATGCTGAGGTCCTCTGCATGGTGCCAAGTCTTCAGTTAAATCCTTCCTGTATTCTATACACATAGCCTCTGTTGTGATTAGTTATGGAAGTGCATCTGAATGAAGTGGTATTTATGACCGAGATCTTGAGCTTGGAGAGGAGAAAGGATAAGGTCCCCATTCTCAAATAATTTCGTAGGACTGAAAAAGAATCATCCTGTCTCTTTGAAAATTTGACACGAATTCATGTATTCTTCATATTTATATGGTGAAAGCATTTAAGGGCAACGGAAATGGGACTACTTCCAACACTAAATATAACCAAACCTTTGGAATCCCTCCTTCCTTTCCTTCATTATTAAATATTTCTGAACTTATTTGAAGTACATCCAAGTACGAAGTTCTTCTGGAAAATATTTTTCTCAGTTTGGTGGTTATTTTGTTTGTTTATCAAAGTGATGTTCTTCTCTGAACTTGCCCAGGTATTTTGTATTCTTCAGCTGTCTGTTATTTGCCTGGATTTCACTCCCTTCTCCCCCTGCCAAAATAGAAACAATCTACTTAGAAGCTCAATGCAGGCAATGACAATTTATATAAAATATTTTATCAAGTTTGAGGATTAGGCTATATCGTCCAAGATGACACATTCAAAGTATAGAACAGATAATTATGTATCAGTCCCCACGTCTGACTTTGCCTTTCAAAAATGATTAAACTATGAGGGTTAAAAAGCATTTTCATTCACTCTGCTATTGACACACAAATATATTTTTAAAAGGTGCATGGAATGGCTTTCAAACGATGAACATAATGAGGTAATAAGATTTACATCTGTTTTATACAAACCTAACATCTCCTTTAAGTTTGATATTTAATTATCCATCTATATTCTGGCCCTCATTACTTGAAAACGTTTTTTCCGAGTTACTAAGTTTTGTAGACTTTGGGTAAAGATGTTACTGGCTTGAATTGTGAGCTAGTTTTCCAGACTCTTCTTGGAATTTAGAATTAAAAGATAAAAATCAGTCATATTAAAATGACTTTGGTGATGGAATTTTTAGAATAGGAAAAAGATAACTGATGAGTGTTTGTCATGTGTTAGTACTTCCCAGAAGTAAGAATGAACAAACCTCGTATATGTTCAGGAGAGGATGAGTCTGGCAACCGAGTGAAGTGGAAGAAAAAAAAAGAAGGCTGGGGAAGATGCAAGGATGAGAAAAGAAGCTAAGAAATAGTGTGACAGGGGACTTAAATCAGGTGTTTACGTACTGAAATTGGCACCAGACAATCAATTGTTTTCATCTGCATTTCTTCCCGATAGCTGTGGATGTTCTTGTGTGTGTGTTGGGGGCGGGGTTGGAGAGAGGCACTCAGTACATCCAGGATGAGAAGAAGCCGGGCCATTGGCAAGGCTGAGGAATAGTGGAGCTCACAGCTGCCTCACCTGCCCAAGAGTCCTCCAAGTAGACCTTCTCCTGGGCTCAGCGGGCATGCCAGGGGCTGAGCACACACTTTGACAGCAGACATTTCTGATAACCAGCTGTTCGACATGAGGCAAATGCTTTAATTTCATTGAGCGCCACTTCCTATTTCCAAAGCATTAGGATAATTGTATTTAACTTGCAGGGCGGTTGTGAGAATTAAATAAGATAAACCTCGTAAAATACCAGGCAGACAGTAAATTGTAGCTATTACTTTCAGATAAAGTCAAACTAAGAATGAGGAGAAGGAGGGTTGAAAGGAGTGACTCACAAGGGTTCTAAAAGAGGTTTATTCCAAGAACACAATTTAGATATCCAATTCTAAAGTACCCCAGAGTAATAAGTCAAAAGGGAAAAATGATGTGATCATTTTGATACATTCTGAAAAATCATTTGGCAAAATTTTCTATTCTTTTTGGATTAAAAATAAATTTAATAATTTGGGATTTAAAAGGTCCTCTTAATGCAATCAAAATATATATACTTACCTGGTGAAGCAGTTTTAACATTAAATTTTGGAGGAAGGAAAGAAGCATTGCTAGCCCCAATATTTTAAACATTAGTCTTGTAGAGTTACTCCAACTGGAAAAAGAGGACAAAACATTAAGAAGAATTGGCAAAAAACCCCACAATTATGTACAGAGGATATGGAATAAAACTGGAAAATCCAAGATTATTTAAGACAATATCAGGCAGGGCAGATATAAAATGTATCAATAGATTTTTTCTATATGCCAACAATAACCAATTGTAAAATTTAATGGAGAAATGACTGTATTTGTATAGCAACAAAAATAGCAAATACTTCAAAATAAACCCAGGAAAGAATGTACAGGACATGAAAAATAAGAAGTAAAAATAAATGAATAAAAATAAATGTAATAATTCTAAGGAACATAAAATAACACTTGAGTAAGTAACATAAAGTATTTTCTTGAATACAATGATTTAAAAATGTTTATGGAAGAATAAGCATGCACAAGGAAAAAGTTTCAAAAATGCAGCAATGATGGATATTAGAGGACCCTTTCTTTACTAGATATTCAACCACATTTAAAAGCTACAATGATTAAAGCAGATGAAGAAAATATTATATGAAAAATAAAGTTAATAAAGATACTAGAAGAAAAAGTGAATATTTATATAACCTCAGGGTACAGGAAAACTCTTTAAACATAAAGCAAAGTCAAAACATTATTTAAAAGATTGATACATTTTACTACCTTAAAAATTTTACATGACAAAAATTTGAAAGCAAATGACAATCCCTAACAAAATATTTGCAAAATATATGAGAGGCAAGGGATTATTAACTATACTTAATGTCAAAAGCACTTATAAATCAATTATAAAATAGAGTAACAGCTAAATAGAAAAATGAGCGCAGGATATGAAAAGGCAATTTTAAAAGTTTTGGAAAAAATGTTCAACTTCACTAGAACTTAAAGTAGTGCAAATAAAAATGAGGTATAATTTTCATGAATTCTGTTGGCAAAAAAAAAGAAAGAATGGCAAAATACTCTAAGGTACAATTAATGGAAATGTAGAAGGGCAACAGTTTAGCAATGTGTATCAAAATAAAAAATGGGCACAATCTATGATTCAGCAATTAGACGTCTAGGAATTTCTAAAAGATGTGTGTTTAAGAATGTGAATCAAAATGTTGCATGTAAAAATGAAAAATTAGAAATTATTAAAAGTCCATCTATAAAGAGATTAACAAATTAAAGTACACATATACCATGGAATATTCTGCAACTATTAAAAACAATAGTGCCTATTTATATTTTTTCAAATGGAAAAATATCTTCCATGTATTGTTTAAGAAGAAAAGCAGGTTATAGAGCCCATGTACAGATGTTCCCATTGGGCAAATTAGCATTATCATTATACATGTAAAGAATATCCTAAATTATTGGATGGTGAGATTTGAAATTATTTTCACTTTATTTTTATTATTTTAATATCTATTACATAACCTTATTTCTACATTATTATGTTTCTTATTCCTACAATTTTTAAAAATGGTAAAATATCTAAAAAAAAAACCCTCCTAGATTGACTTCACTATCTATAAAAAGAAGCAATCTGCTTTTACTGAGTTTTAAAGGTTAACAATTTATAACATGTAATAAATGATTAGCCCTCTACTTAAGAACTGAGAAGATATGGAGTTTGATAAAAGTCATTATGATAATACTTAAGCATGTGATATCTTAAACACAAATTCTTTGATTGCCTCTTATAACAAATATTCCCATCTGAAATAGTCATGTGTTGTAATTCAAAATACACATTGCTAAAATGATGAATAATTTAAAGAAAATAAGAGCATGCATCAAGATAAAGTGAAACAAAAAACTAGAAGCACGTTTCAGTTTCTCTAAACATATATCTTTAAAAAATGCTTTAAAATACATATCACCTTTTAAATGAAGAAAATAATCTTATTTTTAAAATATATGCTTGACTATATGGATTATCAGAGAAAGGGCTTGCTTTTAGCTACTGGGAAAAGATGTGTCTGAGTAGGAAAAATGAAGTAACAAAAAATAACATAAATTAACTTCAAAGGTCACCCTTTGTATAATAATTCTTCATAAAGTAATCCATGTAGAAGATAAAAATAAAACACATACTGAACCTTTTCCTGCTAAATCTATGCAGCCTTTTGGGAGACAAAATTTGAAAAATCATGTTATATATATATTTTCACAGATGAAAAAGTTACAAGGGTAATGAATTATTAAGTATGGATTTAAAAACTTAGTTTCTTAAGGCAGTATCCAAATATGTATTTACCTTGACTGTCAAGCCAAAATCATAAAACAAATGTCAGAGATCACAATATATTTATTTCCATGCTTTGGAAGGTCGAAAGGTATTTATAGTTAGCATTTTGTTTGTATTTATATATTCTATAATTAACATTTTAGTAGCTATTTGATGAAATAACAAGATCTAGTAAAACTGACCCTAAATTAGAGTGTAAAAGTAAATGCAAAAGTGTGTAAAAGTAAATGTGAAAAGTACTTTTTCACATCAATGTAATTCAATTGGCAGAAGAGTTTTCATATTTCATCTTATCAAGGGGAAAAATAACAATCTGATAGAAAAGGGTGCCCCCACCATCCTCCCCTTTCAACTCTTGCCCTATTCTTCATCTTAAACTTTGGGAAATATTTAATTGTCATTTCAGTAATTTGGGCTTAAGGCAAATATTTTCTTACTTTCTTCAGGGACAAAATCAATCCTGATTTAAACTGGCAATTTGGATTATACGACTGTAACACCTGTGGAATTTGAGATTGAAAATCCATCTGAAAGAGAATTATCAGATAGATTGTAATGGAAATTATTAATAACATCAAATTTTAATCCTGTTCAAAAGTTTGGGAGTATGGCCCCTGTAGTGATTCATAACCTCTGTCTTTGTGTGGGTGCTGGCTATTAATTCCTACAATCATCTCCAGCACCACTACCCCTTCACCAAACTGCTCACTACCCACACACACAAGTTTAGAACGAAAAGAAGAAAATCATCAATGAGAAGATGGGAGAATGAGCTGTTTTTTATGATCAGGTGATATGTCCTTATCACATAGCTAAATTATATGGGAATCAGAACAGGTAATGGGTTTCAATCCGAATTCTAGGTACACTTCTGAAAAAGCAGATAGAAAATAGGCAAAAATATACTTAGATATGGGAAGAGTGAACATTCAAATTTATAATTTAAGCAACACCACAAGAGTGAAAACCTGATTTAGCAATCTTTTCCATAGCTCTTGAAATTATAATACAAAAGTGCCTTTAGCTATTTTTAAGAAGAAATTGAGCTTTATTAAATTTATTTGCACATGTTTCTGGACATTAATTTCTGACAGTATGAAGAGTATATATCTTTAAAAATACCCCTGGTACAAAAATCCTTAAAATTCTGGATAAAATTCAAAAGCATTTTTAAACTATTTTGGCAAGCAATAAAGGAGATAGATTCACAGAGGCCAAAAAAGAACAAGAATACATAAATCCAGAGCTCTATTACAGCACTAAAATGGACAGCTGCCCAGGGGAACCTCTGCCAGGCTGTGGTGGACCAAAGCTTTCTTTCAATAGACCAAGTGAGTGCAGAAAAGGTGGAAAAGCTAAAGACTGAACAAGGTGGGAATTAATTAGAAATATCCTCACAATACCAGAACTTTCAAAAGGTGACATCTTCAGAAAAAAAAAAAAAAAAAAAAAAAAAAAAAAGAACTAGAAAAAGTCCCACACCAAAAGAAAAAACTAATAAATTTGGTTTTGGTTGCTGGGGGAAAAATGCCTTTCCTGAAAATTTGTAACCACAAGCAAGGCATTACTCAGGTTCTGGGCCAGAATTCATTCAATTTGTGTGGTCCAAAAACCCCAGAAGAAAACTTAGTTTAAACTGGTCCTTGGTTGCTAGTGCCTCTAACCACCTGGCTGAAGCAATCATTTATCTTCCATAGGGGAATAAATGTTAAATCAAGGCCATAAAAAACACCCCAAGAAAATGCTGCAAATATATGGTCTCAATTCAAAAGTCATAAAACACACAAAGACAACAGATTCACATATAATATAAGCATGCTTTTTGAAATTTGAAATAAAACACATAGAGAGAGTATGACAAAGGAATAATACCCTGCCTTGAATGTTCAGGAAGATTTGGGGGAATAAACAACAAGAAGAACTAATAAAATTTCAGTAAATGAAAAATAAAATAATTAATATTAGAAGTCAGTAGACAGGTTCAATAAAAGATTTGACACAGCTAAAGAGAGATATAGTAGATTAGAAGAAATATGAAGAAATTATCTAGTTTATAGAACAGAGATGCATAGAGATAGAAAATATTAAAAATATTACTTCACATATAATGTGGAGTGAGAAAAATTCTAGAATAGAAAAATAGAGAAAATGTGGGTAAGGCAACATATAAAGAGGTAATGCTCAAGAACTTCCTATAATTGATGAAAAAATTCAGATCGAGACAACTCAATGTATCCCAAGCAAGAAAATAAAAAGAAATCCACACTTCAACAATGTAGTGAAGCTATAGAACTTCAAGGCAAAGAAAAAAAATGAGAAGAAAAAGAGATTGCTGGGAAGCAGATGTGGCTCAAGCTATTGTGCTCCCACCTACCATGTGGGAGATCCAGGGTTTGATTCCTGGGGCCTCCTAGTGAAAAGGCAAGCTGGCCCATGCGGTGAGCTGGCTCAACCAGAGAGCTGGCCTGTGCAGAAGAGCTGGTGCAGCAAGAC
>PVKH010048101.1:0-10230 GCA_004027955.1 Chaetophractus vellerosus | reverse complement strand
GAAGCCCACCACCGCGGCTCCTGCCTTTTGCCGGCCCTGTCTGGGAGCCTGGCTGGCACTGGAGCTGCGCCCTGGACTGAGGAGGCAGTGCTGGCCCCACCCCCATAGGGGTGCCCCAGGCAGCCATCACCAACTTCATGCCAACCTGGGCCCAGCTCCCTTGGAGGTTTGCCTGGAGGGCAGCCCCAGGGGTCAACAGCGAGTTGGTTGGTGGCCAAGCTGTGCACACAGGGTCTCCTCACACTCCAACGGGCTTGCTTTGAGCAGCAGAGGAGCACTGCAGCCTCAGAGGATCTATGTGCACAAGCTCAATTTCCATTTGCGTGTGCAGATACGTACTATGATGTCGTTTTGAGTGTAAACTTATGTGTAACCAATGCATGTACGTATACGAACATGTGGACCAAAGTATGCACACAGGCCCGCACCTGCAGTGTCACATCCTGAAAGGTTCGTGGAGAACATTTCTGGTAATTTTAGGCAGCCTGGTGCCCAGGGGACTATGAGCTCCTTACCAGATTGTAGAAAGGAGGCCCACTACCAGGTCAAATATCTCAGAGCCCAGGCTTCGAGACTTTCCCCAGGTGGGTGGCTGGCAGCTGACCAAGAGGATGGCCAGCTTTACCTGGTGCGGGGGACAGAAACACCGCAAGAGATGCCTAAGAGCTCAGAGCCCTCTGCAGTGGGGCAAAGTCGGAGAATCATGGGTGGTCTGGGCTGGAGGTCGTCTCCTTCATCCCTCTCAGAGCCTGCATCCCTTCACTGGCAGCCCTTCTGTGACGGTTAATTCAGGCATCAGTTTGGCCAGGCTATGGTGCTGGGAGGCTTGGTCAAGCAAGCACTGGCCTGATTGTTACTGTGAAGGCATTCTGTAGATGGACTTGCATCTGTACTCAGTTGACTGCATCCACGCCTGATTGCATCTTCGATCAACAAAGGAGACTGCCCTCAGCAATGTGTGAAGTCTCCTCATCCAACCAATTGGAGGTCTTAAAAGCCAGCACAGGATTGCAGAATCAGAAAGAAAAATTTCTGCCTCAACTTCAGTCAGCCAGATTTCCCTGGGGAATTTGGACTCAACTTCAGCATTACCTTAAATGGAAACCGCAGCTTGCGGTCTGCCCTGTGGAATTTGGACTTGCGGCCCCCACAGTCCCATGAACCAATTCCTTAGAATAAATCTCTTCATCGATATGTATGTATAAATATACCTGTTGGTTTTGTTTCCCTAGAGAACCCTGACTAATACACCTTCCCCTTCCAAAGTTTACTCCTTATATCAAGTGAGTGGGAATTCAATCTCAGGTAGCCTACTTCGTATGTGCGCAGTTCAAGGGTTAGGAACTTCTTCCCGCCTTCTGCCACCTGCCTCCCTTTGAAGTCACACAGAACAAAACCAGCAGGATGCTTTCAGGTGCTCCCACCACAAGACCAGGAACTGTGACCACCCATGCACAGAACTGTAACTGGCTCTAGTTGACTGCTCAAGAAATATTTGATAAACAAGTGACTAAATGCAAGTAAATCACATTTTTGCGGGGTGGGGGGGAAGAGTGTAGCTTATTGATGAGTGGCGGGGAGGAGATGAGGAAGGGGCAAACCAAAGGACATGTTCTTATGCAATACTTGAGAATTAGACTGAATTCATCTAATGCTTGGGTGAGACAGGAGTTCCACAAACCCTTGATCTAGATTTCCATTTAAAAGCTACTTTAGATGATTTTAAAAGCAACACAAAACCCCACATATGTTAAATGGCATTTCTTAACACTTTGGAGACCACACATGCATGAACTTGTACTGTGTGGGTTTACTACCTGAAGTCTTGAGTCGGAAACTTCTGCCATCCCAATGGATGCATTTGAGATTCTTGTAAAGGTGACGTTAGGAAGGTTATAGCTTTGCAGTGGTCTTATCTGGGGCCTCGCGGTTCCTACTGTAAAATTGCCAAGAAAGTACACTGAGCAGGGAACCCAGGTCAGGCTGGCCAGGCGCACACTTCTCTGTTGGCCAGTGCACTTGTGCATCGTGGTCAATTGTGCGTCACCAAGGGAAAGCAAAGCACAGTAGACCCCTATGGCAGCCTGTTTTAGCACTTACTCTTGTGATTTTCACTATGAGCAAGAAAATACTCTTTATAAATCAAATTTGAAGCCCAAATCTCCTAATTCTTCACTTTTTCAAATATTCCAGATTGGTTTATTTGAAGAAGATCCTGATTCTCCAAGGAGCACAGTTAAAAAGCTTTCCAATTGTTTGTGTAAACCAAGATTTTTCTCGGTACTGACTTGGTGGGCTTCTGTTCTACAAAACATAGAATGGTCTGGTTGTTAAGATCAATAGGTTGCAGTTGTCATCCATACCCTCTGTTTGAAATGCCTGTAGTATCAAAACAGACTCATTGATCTCATTGATTAACTTTATAAGTAACTGCTATACACATCCGCTTAAAAAACCTGTTTAGGGGGATTTGAGGGGCAGGGCCAGGGTTAGAATGGTTAAAGTTGTTTGAGACTTTAAAGAAAGGAGTATGACAGATAAATAGCTAGAGGACAGGCAGAAATAGCCTGGGGGAAAAAACTGTTCTAGGGTGTAGGATACCAGGGGAAGGCTGGACGCCTCCCAGAAGAGAGAGGGGCGCAGGAAAGGAACCTCCACGTTAAGACTCGAGTAGATTGCAGCCGTAGCTGCCAGCACCCCTCTCCCACCCTACAAGGAGAAAGCATTGCATTCTCTGGCCTCGGGCCTGCAGCTACAGACAAAGGGGCTGCAGGGATCCACCTCCCCAGGAAAGGGGAGAGAGAGGGATGCAGCCTAAGGCTGATTCAGCTTTTGACCCACAGATCTGGTCTGCGGGGTCCCATGAGTCCTTCCAGGCCAGGTGGGGCCGCGCCATTGTTTGCCTCGGGAGCCAGCATGGTACTAAAGAGTTCCGATCTTCTCAAACGCCCTCCCTACTGACCAGGACTGATGGTTGAGGACACAGAGGGGAGTGGAATTATTTCCTACCTGGGAAAAGAGAGAGGGCTGTCAGCAAAGGTTGGAGAACTGTCTCAGAGAAAGTTTGATCTGTGAGGCTCTTGGCCTCCAGGCAGGATCCTCTGTCACAGTGACCTGGTCTGTGTTGCAGCAAACACACTCCAACCAATTTGAACTGAGAGGCCTGCTGAAGAGTGCCCTCTGCTGGCTGACTGAGGAAATGCACGTGAGGGAATTAAAAGTAAATAGAGGCTTTTCCCAGCTCTTACAGCCTCCCTCCCCAAGGCCCTTGGAAGTGGGTCTGTAACCCTTTACTGGGTCCAGGTCCAGATTTGAGTAACTAACAGGGACAATCCTAAAGATCTAGAACAGGTTGAACCAAGAATCAAAGAACGGCAGTAATGCACAGCCTCCCACCACTAAATACCTCCAAAAAGAAAAATTGAGCATCAGAGTAAACTCACCATCCTAATCAGATGCCTAGACAGCAGCAAAAAATTACAAGCCATACTAAAAAAATGGAAGAAATGGCTCAAGTTTAGGAATATATCAAAGACCCAGATGAGACACAGGATTTGAGACAACTAATTGACAAGATTCAAACAAATTTCCAAAATCAAATTAATGAGTCGAAAGAGATAATGAACATCAGGAAGACACTGAGTGAGCACAAAGAAGAATTTGACAACCTGAACAGAGAAGTAACTGAGGTTATTGGAATGAAAGACATAATAGAGGCATACAATAGCAGACTCTGAGTGACAGAAGAAAGAATGAGTGATACCGAAGACAGAACAGCTGAAATCAAAGAGAGAAAAGAACAGAGAGAGAAAAGAATGGAAAAAATTGAGCAGGGGCTCAGAGAGTTGAATGATAACATGAAATGCAACAACATACGTATCATAGGAGTTCCAGAAGGAGAAGGGAAGGGAAATAGGCAGAAAATGTATTTGAGGAAATAATGGATGAAAATTTCCTGACACTCATGAAAGAAATGAAATTACATGTCTAAGAAGTGCAGTATGCCCCAATCAGAATAAATCCGAATAGACCTACTACAAGACATATATTACTCAGAATATCAAACATCAAAGATAAAGAGAAAATTCTGAGAGCAGCTAGGGAGAAACAACCCATCACATACAAGGGACGCCCAGTAAGACTTAGTGCAGATTTCTCATGAGAAATCATGAGGGCAAGAAGACAGTGGTACAATAGAGTTAGGATACTGAAAGAGAAAATTTGCCAGCCAAGAATTCTTTATCTGGCAAAATTGTCCTTCAAATATGAAGGTGAGGTTAAAATATTCACAAACAAACAGAAACTAGGAGAGTTAAAAGGAGCCTTACAGCCTGAAAGAGAAAGACAGGAGAGAGAGGCTTGGAGGAGAGTGTAGAAGGCAAGACTAGCAGAAAGGATAAGCAAACGAATAAAAAGACAGATGAAAATAAGATATGAAATGGAAAACTAAAGAATAAAATGGTGGAAGTAAATAACACATTTACAGTGGTAACATTGAATGTGAATGGATTAAACTCCCCAATCAAATAACAGAGGCTGACAGAATGGATATATGCTGCCTACAAGAGACTTCCTTAGACTCATGGATACAAACCAGCTGAAAGTGAAAGGTTGGAAAAAGATACTCTATGCAAACAGTAACTAAAAAAGAGAAGGGGTAGCTATACTAATATCAGACAAAACAGACTTTAAATGTAAAAGTGTTATAAGAGCTACAGAAGGCCATTATATATTAATAAAAGAGACAATCCACCAGGAAGAAATAACAATCATAAATGTCTATGCACCTATGCTCCAAAACACCTGAGGCAAACTCTGGCAAAACTGAAGGGAGAAATAAACATCTCTACAATAATTGTTGGAGATTACAACACCCCACTCACATCATTAGATAGACCAACTAGACAGAAGAACAACAAGGAAAGAGAGAACTTGAACAATATGATAAACAAGCTAGACCTAACAGACATATGTAGAATGATGCACACAAATCAGCAGGTTATACATTCTTCTCAAGTGCTCATGGATCTTTCTCCATGATCGACAACATGTTAGGTCATAGGGCAGGTCTCAATAAATATAAAAAGACTGAAATTATACAAAGCATCTTCTCAGATCATAATGGAATGAAACTGGAAATCAATACTAGACAGGAAAGTGGAAATTTTGCAAATGAGTGGAGACTGAACAACATACTCTAAACAATCAGTAGGTCAAAAAATAAATTGTAAGTGAAATTAGAAAATATATTGAGATGAATGAAAATGAGAACATAACATATCAAAACTTATGGGATACAGTGAAGGCAGTGCTGAGAGGGAAATTTATAGCCCTAAATGCTTATATTAAAAAAGAGCCAAAAATAAAAAATCTAACTGAACAAGAGGCAAAACTAGAAAAAGATCAGACAACCATTCCCAAAGTAAGCAGAAGGAAAGAATAAAGATTAGAGAAGAAATAAATGAAATTGAGAGGAAAAAATGAGAAAATCAACAAAACCAAAAGCTGGTTCTTTGAGAAGATAAATAAAATTGACAAATCCTTAGCCAGACTAACAAAGAAAAAAGAGAGAAGATGCAAATAAAATCAGAAACGAAAGGGGGGACATTACGACTGACCCCACAGAAATAAAAAAGTCCATAAGAAGATATTATGAGAAACTGTATGCCAACAAACTAGACAACTTAGATGAAATGGACAAATTCCTAGAAACGCACAAACAACCTACATTTACTCTACAAGAAATACAAGAACTTTACTAAACAATCACATTTAAAGAGACTGAATCAGTCATCAAAATCTCCCAGCAAAGAAAAGTCCAGACCAGAAGCCTTAAAAGGTGAATTCAACAAAGCATTTCAAGAAGAATTAACACGAATCCTGTTTATCTTCTTTCAAAAAATTAAAGAGGAAAAATTACCCAACACGTTTTATGGAGCCAACATCACTCTAATACTGAAGCCAGATAAAGATACTACAAGAAAAAAAATTATAGACCAATTTCTCTAATGAACATAGATGTAAAAATTCTCAACAAAATACTTGCAAATAGAATCCAATAGCAGATCAAAAGAATTATATACCATGACCAAGTGGGATTTATTACAGGTATGCAAGGGTGGTTCAACATAAGAAAAACAATTAACATAATACACCACATTAACAAAATGAAGGGAAAAAAAACACATGACCATCTCGATCGATGCAGAAAAGGTATTCAACAAAACTTAGCATCTTTTCTTGATAAAAACACTTTGAAGGATAGGAATGGAAGGGAAATTCCTCAATATGATAAAAGGTGTATGTGGAAAACCCACAGCCAACATCGTACTCAATGGGGAAAGGTTGAATGTTTTCTCTCTAAGATCGGGAACAAGACGAGGATGCCCAACGTTATCACTGTTATTCAACATTGTGCTAGAAGTTCTAGCTAGAGCAATTAGACAAGAAATAGAAATAAAAAGCATCCAAATAGGAAAAGAAGTAAAACTCTCACTACTCATGGATGACAGAAAATTTTGAAAAGTCTATGACAAAGCTACTTGAGCTAATAAATGAGCTCAGCAAAGTGGCAGGATACAAGATCAACACGCAAAAATCAGTAATGTTTCTGTACAGTAGAATTGAACAATCTGAGGAGGAAATCAGGAAAAAATTCCATTTATAATAACAACAATAAGACCCAAACACTTAGGAATCAATTTAACCAAGGAAGTACAGGACCTATATGCAAAACACTACAAAATAATGCTAAGAGAAATCAATGAAGACCTAAACAAGTGGAAAGACATTTCATGTTTGTGGATCGGAAGATTAAATATTATGAAGATTAAAGCTTACTTTACAGAACTTGAAAAGGTATTTACCAAATTTATTTGGAAGGGAAATTGCACCTGAATAGCCAAAAACTCTAAAAAAGAAGAGCAATATGGGAGGAATTTCACTGCCTACCTTGAAACATATTACAAAGTTGCAGTGGTCAAAACAGCATGGAATTGGCATAAAGATAGACACATTGATCAGTGGAATAGAATTGAGAGCCCAGAAATAAACCCTCACTTCTATGGCCAATTAGTTTTTGACAAAATTAACCAGGTCCACGTTAATGAGACAAAGCAGTGGTGTCAAGAAATGGTGCTGGGAGAACTGGATATCCATAACCAAAAGAATGAAAGAGGACCCTTATCTCAGTCTCTATACAAGAATCAACTCAAAATGAATCAAAGATCTAAACATAAAAGCTAGGACCATAAAACTACTAGAAGAAAATACTGGGAAGCATCTTAAAGATCTGGTAGGTGGTGGTTTCTTGGACCTTACACCCAAAGAACATGCAATAAAAGAAAAAATAGATAAATGGGACATCCTCAAAATTAAACACTTTTGTACTGCAAAGGACTTTGTCAAAAGGGTGAAAAGGCAGTCAATTCAATGGGAGAAAATATTTGGAAATCACATGTCTGATAAGGGTTTAATATCCATGATATATAAAGAGATGCTACAACTCAACAATAAAAAGACAAACTAACTGATTAAAAAATGGTCCAAAGACTTGAATAGAAAATTGTCCAAAGAAGAAATACAAACGGCAAAAAAAAAAAAAAAACACATGAAGAAATGTTCAACATCATTAGGGATTAGGGAAATGCAAATCAAAGCTACAATGAGATATCATTTCACACCTATTAGAATGGCCACTATTAAAGAGACAGAAATACAAGTGTGGGAGAGGCTGTGGAGAGATAGAAATGCTTATTCACTATTGATGGGAATGTAGAATGGTACAGCCACTGTGGAGGAGGACTGTTTGGCAATTTCTAAAGAAGTTGAATATACATTTGCCACACAATCTGGCAATACCATTCCTGGGTATATACCCAGCAAAAATGAGAGCATTGACATAAACAGACATCTGCACACCAATGCTCATAGTGGTAGTATTCACACTTGCCAAAAGATGGAAACAACCCAGGTGTCCATCAACTGCTGAAAGGATAAACAAACTGTGGTATATACAAACGATGGAATATTATGCAGCTGTAAGAAGAAATGAAGTCTTAAAACATATGACAACATGAATGAACCTGGAGGACATTACACTGAGTGAAGCAAGCCAGACACAATAGGACAAATACTGTATGATTGCACTATTGTGAACTAAATATATTGTGTAATCTTATGGGTCACCATAAAATAGAGTATGTTTAGAGAATGGAAAGCTGAGGGCCAACTAGAGCAGAATTGGTAAAAAAAGGATGTGTGATAATCTTTGGAAATGAATAGAAAAGGTGAAAACACATCATAGTACTGGTAACTAGCATTGCTATTATGTGGCTGTGACGTGGTTGAAAGGGAAGGTCTAAGGTCACGTAACTTAGTAAAAGGAAAGCTAAAAATGTAATGTAGAACTATATAGCATAGTAAAACCTCATGTGAAATGTGAATACGTGTAATATTGCATGCATAAGACTGTTTTTCTTTGAAACTGAACAAATGTATGCTAATGTTACAAGATGTGAATATCAGAAAAAAACCCATTATGCTAAGTGAAAGAAACCAGACACAAATTACTACATTTATTCCACTTATTTAATATGTAGATACAAATCAATTTATAAAGATGAAATAAGATTAGTGGTTATGTAGGGCTCTGGAAAGATAGATGGATTGAGAGGTGACTGCTAAGGGGTGCAGAGTTTTCTTTTTGGACTGATGAAACTGTTCTAAAAGGTTTTTTGGTGATGAATGCACAACATTGTGATTATACTAAAAGCCATTGATTATACACTTTGGATAAATTGTATGGTATGTGGATATATCTCAATAAAACTGATTTAAAATAATGAATAAATGACATATTTATACTTATAAACTGTCATTTTAGTTTCATATGGTAGATTTTTGCATAAGATTTCATTTTAAAAAAGAGTTTCTGCAAAAAATATCGAAAACCAAAATACCACTGAATGTGGGCCTACCCTGATGGAAAATGATAGCAAACTCTTCAAAAGCAACATATATAAAAACCACCTAACTGGTCAGTGTCTATCACTTATGACTTGGGTAAGAAATATTGAGGTCAAAGTTTCTATCCAACATGCAAGGGGAGAATCCTAGCATTTGGAGGGAAATTTATTTGAGCCTGAAATAAATACGCAATCTTCCTCTGTAGAAATTGAGTCACTGACCCAGTTCTTTCCTTTGTTGCTCCTCAAAGCACATCTAATCCTAAATACCATGCAGACAGCTACGTTTACATGAGCACAGACAAAAGCAACCATTGTGTTACCTCTTCCATTCTCAATTTCCCACTGGTGTGCACCTCAAGCCTTTAAACTGCAGGCTGCATGGATAAACATAAAAATATCAGCCCCCTGAGATGCTATTAGGTCCCCAGCGCTCGAGCATCAGTGCATTAGAAGATCACGGTATCCTCTGTTTGGACCAGTTCCCTGTGGGGGAACTCAGGACCCGGCTCTGAATGGATACAGATGGCCCCATAACACAGGTCCATGCTTTTTATGTTAAGTTTGGATATTCTTTGTGGGTTTTTGTTGTTGTTGCCATATCTAAAATGTGATATTCTAAAGCTTTGAATAAAGATACTAAATTAATAAAGTGAATAACCCTGCCTGGGTTAGGAAAGCAGTGTTTCTCCATGTCCCAAGCATGAAGGTGCCACACTTCTGATGAGGGTTCAAGAAAATCAGAAGGTCTAATGTGAAATGATTTAGGAAAAGAGGTCATTTGCACTGTGGGGTTAGAGAACAGGAGGGAAGTTATGTATGGTCGTGACTTTTATAATAACTCGTCTTGGGGCAATGATATCCTGAGCTCTTCTTATTCTAAAGTTTTCCAAGGGCATTAGATTGTTTTCTCGATTATTGCTAAGATCAGCTTCTCTGAAATGGAAGCTCTGAGACAGAGGGTTTTCTCAGGTTTTCGATATGCAGTATTAATCCACCACTGTGTGTACCTCCATCCTCCCATTCCCAGAGTGGGGCACTACTGCTGTTTGTCACCGCTCACTCCAAGTATGTTTCTGCTTTCCTCTGAGTTTTGTTTCGTTCTCACCTTTTTCCTCATTGCCTCTGCTTCAGTTATTCTTTACACCTGATTTTCTTTGAGTTCTCTATTAGGGTCCTCCAAAGATGCTATATGTAGGATTCTTGCCAGGGACTCAAACAGGTAAGACTTTTTGGAGCAGGCAGGATACTTCCTAGGTTCATT
>PVKH010048100.1:0-10222 GCA_004027955.1 Chaetophractus vellerosus | reverse complement strand
AAAAAAAAAAACATATTATTTGACTGGATTTGTCTTTTGAAGATTTCTCTACTGATAGGCATTTCTGTGACCAATTAGATTTCATATAATTATTTGGGGGATATTTTTAAAGGCATATAAATGGACATTTTATGATGGTTCATCCTAAATAAACAATATTATATATTGCAAAAAAATTATATATTGCATTTCTTTTTTGAAATTGTACAATTTATAGATAGACACTTCCTCTACAACATAATTTATAAAAATCAAATCGGATATTTCTATTGTGTTTTGTTTTTTTGTTTGTTTGTTTGTTTTAGGTACCGGGGCCAGGGATTAAACCTGAGACTCTGTATGTGGGAAACTGGCGCTCAACCACTGAGCCACATTGATTCCCCTGAGTTAGTTTTCAGTTTGTTTGCTTGTTGTTTGTTTTTGTTTGTTTGTTTGTTTTCAGGAGGCACTGGAACTGAACCTGGGACCTCCCATGTGGGAAAGGCACTCAACTGCTTGAGCCACATCCATTCCCTCTACTGTGTTTTGCATTTGGCAAAATTAGCTGAATTGTTAGAATCTGCTTCTTTAACTTATGTCAGGTTGTGTCCATTTAGAATATGGAATCCCTTGCACAAAACTAACATGAGAACATGTTTTCCTGAAACACTTGCTAATTTATCCAAAAAATATTTTTTCTTTTCCTAATAGCATTTTTTTTAAGATTTATTTTTTTAAATCTTTTCTCCCTACTCCCTTGTTCTTTGCACTTGCTGCCTCTCTTCATTGTATGCTAGTGGGAGGGAGGCACTTAATCACTTGAGTCACCTCCACTCCCTGCTTTGTTGTGTCTCTCATTTTGTTTTCCTCCTCGTGTCTCTTGTTGCATCATCTTGTTGTGTAAGCTCACTGCACCAGCCTTTCATCTCAGCTCGCTGTCTTGCTTGTCTTCTGTAGGAGGCACTGGGAACCAAACCTGGGACCTTCCGTGTAATAAGCAGGAGCTCAACTGTGCAGGCCACATCTGCTTCCCCACAACATTTATTTTTAAAAGATTAGTCTCTTTTACCCTAGTGTTACCCTAAGCCACTTTTGTAGCCCCCAAAAAATCACCAAAAAGGGAAAGAGGGAAAAAATCCAGCAATTATTACTTTAGAATAAGGGGTCAGAAAACTTCTGTAAAGGGTCAGTTAGTCAGTTGGCTTTGCATGCCAAACAAGTTCTGTGGCATCTGGTCTACTCTGCTGTTGTAGCACTAAAGCAGTCATAGATTAATATTAAATAAATGGGTGTGGAAAGATTTGACTCATGGCCATAGTTTGCTGATCCCTGCTTAGAGCACCAAAATTAAACCGGTGCATATAAAATATCCAGAAAGATAAATAATAATTTAGAGTCTAAAGGAAAGATATAGAAATTTTATCTTTTAGAGTCCTTTAGGAAAATCATAGTGTGTTGCCTAGAAAGTATTCTCTAATCTAAATGTATGGGAAACATATGTGGCTCAAGCAATTGAGCTCCCATCTACCATATAGGAAGTCCAGGGTTCAATTCCTGGGGCCTCCTGATGAAAGGCAAGCTGGCCTGCACAGCAAGCTGGACTCAGCGGAGAGCTGGCCCACATGGAGTGCTGGCCCACGTGGAATGCTGGCCCATGCAGGAGTGCTGGTCCACGCAGAGTACAGGCCCACGCAGAGAGCTAGTGCAGCAAGACAACACAACAAAAAGAAACACAGAGGATATAGCAGACTAGGGAGCTGACGTGGTGCTAGAGATTGAGCACCTCTCTCCCACTCCGGAAGGACCCAGGATTGGTTCCTGGTGCCACCTAAAGAGAAGACAAGCACAGAAGAACACACAGAGAGCAGGCAGTGAGCCCAAAACAATGGGAAGGGGGCAGAAATAAATAAATAAATATTTAAAAAATAAATAAATATATTTACACAGTTTCATACTCTTCTTATCCTGAAATATTTATTAAGAAAAGATTATCTGGAAACAAGTACACAAAACATCATTGGGCATATGTATTATTTAAATAGAAAATGATAGTACCTTCCAGCAGTATAAGAACCCCAGCTACCAAATAATAATGACTCAGGTAATAAACAAGTGCCTGTAGCCTGTCTCTGACATATTGAATGTTTTGGTTTTTTTTAAGATTTATTTATTCCCCCACCCCATTGTTTTTGCGCTCACTGTCTGCTCTCTGAGTCCATTCACTGTGTGTTCTTCTGCATCTGCTTGTCTTCTCTTTAGGCAGCACCAGAACCCATCCTAGGACCTCCCAGAGTGGAGAAAGGCTGCTCAATCTCTTGCACCACCTCAGCTCCCTGGTCTTCTCTGTGCCTTATTGTCTCTCTTCTGGTCTCTTTTGGTTGCATCACCTTGCTGCACCAGCGCTTCACACAGGCCAGCACTCCTGCGCTGGCCAGCTTGCCTTTCACCAGGAGGCCCCAGGAATCGAACCCTGGACTCCTATATGGTAGATGGGCCACATCTGCTTCCTTTCATTTTCTAAAACCAGCTGATTTTTCTCACAGGATAGACGTTCAAAGTGGTACTGAAGACCATCCCCAACAGATATTACCAGAAACTTTTTTAGCCCACGGTTTACCTCTGTACTTGAAGCTGGTTTGAAAGACCTTCTTTGTCTTGTAGTAACTTCCTTTCAGAGTTGTTGAGCTTTTGCAATATATTCCTTACCTCGGATAGTTCCTTCCTAGGTTCTACAACTCCCTCTGACTGACCAGGGATTTCTTCTTTATGGTGTCCCAGAGATTTAACCTTTGAATTTTTGTTAAGAATACCATGGGTTATAGCAGCTTTGGGAACAAATATTCTAATAGCTTCAACTTCTACTGCTTTTTTTCAGTGAGAATCTTCCCTAGCTGACAAACGCATGGGCTCTCTGATGGAAATTCTTTCTTCAGTGGACTCTAAAGTTTGTGATGCTGTATGGATTGGACTACAGAGGTGACTTCAACAGAATTAGGGGGTGCCTCAGTTTCCATGCTGACTCCTGCTCCTCAGATTGGGGTTGAAGTAAGGGTGGCTTTGGTTTCTAAACTTTCAAGAGTAGTCATTTTTTTTCTCTTAACCAATAACAATGTACCCCAAAGTTTCAACTGATAAAATCTCTAAGATTCCTCCTCTCCCGATTTCAATGTACAGATTATCTCAGTACCACTGGATAACGTCTCTGCACTCTCCTCTCCAATTCCAAAGCCAACCTGTCTAGGCAATCCCAACCCAGTCTGTGGAAATCTTGTGATATTAATAAAAACAGCAAGTCTATTTCTCAATTTTATAGAAAGATAATATGACATTTGTATATATCAGCAGTAATTTATTGTTTTTTTCTTAATTTGCTTATGCAGTTGCAAAATGCAAATAAATCTTCTGGTGAGATGCATAAGCTGATTAAGACTATTTAGGAAATGTCCTTTAATAAAAATGAAAGGTTCCAAGTTAGGATTTAGAGTTAAAGATATGATCAGCGAATGACAACACAGAATGATAGAGCTCAAATGAGCCAAAGATTACCTGTTTTAATTGGATGAGAAAACCGTTATAGTTGGATGAGAAAACTGAGAACAAGCAGGTTTAGGAGCATTGCTCAGCATGTTTCAGGTAGTTAATGAAATAGCCTGAACTTGAATCCCAAGACTTTTGCATCTTACTCAAGTGCTTTCTTTAATACTACACACTACTTCAAAATCCCATTTTATTAGTCCCCAAATGGATTCAAACTTTAATTTCAATAAGTTCATATATATATATATATATATAGAGAGAGAGAGAGAGAGAGAGAGAGAGAAGCATTTTTGGTGCCTAATGATCTTGTACTCAATGGCTCCACTAATTTTGACAAATTTTCTTTTTTTTTTTTTTTTTGATAAGGTTTGTTTTCTTTTCTAGGAGACTCATAAAATGTATTATAATCAGAGCCAAAACTGAGATAAATCCACTTATTTTATGAACATATTCAAGGTGTCACCAAGAGCCCTCATATTGAAAAAGTAATGAAACCTGCTCTTCCATCCTGAAAATAAGCTTGTTTTCCTTCTGAAATTCCTCCACCTACTACACACATGCACACTCACTCCAAGACAGCTTTTGGAGTTCCAAAGGCAGATGTGAAATAGAAGCTAGAGCCAAATGAGATAGACCTGTGAGTCCTTACCTGATTCTACCTCACTGCCAGCTTGGCCTACTTGGCCAGCACATACCTTGAAGCATTCAGAAAGTAAATTTTGAACAAATAAAAGTGACACTACTTTACCAGGTAGGTCAGAAAGCAGTGAAATGTATCACCAAAACTGGCACAGACTCCTTCCCACACTCCATCTTTCTCTTTATCAAAGGCACCATGACATCAGACATTTATAGTCCCATATGAATTTAATTCAGTTTATTGCATTTTCTAAAACAATTTGAATCTTATGCCTCAGTGCTACTCTAAGCAGTAGTGACAAAAAAGTGAAGTCTTCAGTTTTATCTGTTGTTGGCATCAGTACCGGGTAAGAAAGTATTGTTTTTGTAGAGAAGCTTTCCAGAACCCCTGAAATCACACAGGGTAGACAACACACTATTCTGGCATTATAATTATAGTCATAGAAATCAGTTTATCACATTCCTGGATGATATTTCCAAGAGGTTATTAAGAGAATTAGAATTCCATAATTAAGATCTCATTACCTTCTTGAAGTTGGATTTAGGAAAGGAAAGTGCTCACAAAATATCATTTGCTGTCAATATTAGAGTCAAACCTAGCCTTGATGAATGAAAAATAAAATCATAGAATGGTAGAGATCACCTAATAACTTACATTGTTTAGATGAAATTAATTCCTTTGTTCTTGTATATTTAGTGTCCTGTCACTAATGGAATAAGAAGGGAAAATATATATAAAGGCACCATAATAAAGAAAAGGAAGTCAGAGGACAGAGAAAGAGGCTAGTTATTGCATTCCATGTTTATTACATCCCTATAATCCTTTTCATCCTATAAATTTCCATATTCTTTAATAGTCATTTAATGCAAAGACTATTTTCATTCTTTACTGTAATTCAAGTTCAGCTGAGTTAAGATACCTTAAATCTGAATTTGCTGCACATAAGTCAACTATGCCTCACTGTATTGAGAAGGGAGTATCAATAAAGCAAATAATCATATGCATCTACAGATGCTTGGACAAATAAGAATATCAGTCACATTGAAATTCATCAGCATCTCAACCATTTCCTAAGAAATCACAAATTATAGGATGAGCCAAAGTGTTCAATAAAAAGTAAACTCACTGTGTTTAAGAATTTATTCTGGGAAGCAGATGTGGCTTAAGCAGTTGGGCACCTGCCTACCACATGGAAGGTCCTGGGTTTGGTTCCCAGTCCTTCCTAAAGAAGATGAGCAAGACAGCAAGCTGACACAATGAGCTGGCATGGCGAGCTGACACAAGGAGATGACTCAATGAGATGACACAAGGAAGAGACACTATGAGGAAATGCAATGAGAGGCACAAGAAGCGGGAGTGGAGGTGACTCAAGCTCAAGCCACTGGGTGCCTCCCTCCCACATGCAAGGTCCTGGGTTCGGTTCCTGGTGCCTCCTAAAAAAAAAGGAAGACACGCATACAATGAACAGACACAGAGCAGACAGCAAGCGTAAGCAATGGGGGGAGGGGAATAAAAATAAAATAAATCTTTAAAAAAATTTTATTCTGGGGAGCTGATGTAGCTCAAGTGGTTGAACACCTGCTTCCCATGTACAAGGTCCCAGGTTCAATCTCCAGTACCTCCAAAGAAAAAAAAAGTTACTCTACATTTTTCCTAATAAAGGATAAAAATCACTCTTTTCTCTGTCTGTTTCAGAGAGTAAACTTTTAAAAAAATTATATTAGAGCACTTGTAAGTTCATAGAAACATCATAGAGGAAGTACAAAGTTACCATATATCCCAGCCCCCTCACGCAAAATTTCCCAAATTATTTACGTTTTGCATTAGTATGGTACCTTTCCAACAATTCATGAAACAACACTATTACATTTATACTATTAACTTTAGCACACTGTTACATTGTATTTTACTATGGGTTTTGTGTGTGTGTGTGGTAGCTTATATACAACCTAAAACTTACTTTTTTTCCTTTTTCATATATGCAATTCAGTGGTGTTGATTACATTCACAAAGCTGTACCTCCACACCCATAGTCCATTGCCACTTTTCCCACCATCCCATACAGAAACTCCACAAAAATTAAATATTAACTACCCATTACCCTTCCCTTTTGGTCCCTGGTAACTCTGTATTCTAGATTTTGACTTCGTGATATGCTTATTTTGCTTATTTCATATAAACGGGATCATACAGTGTTTGTGCCTTTCTTTCTGTCTAGCTTATTACACTCAACATCATGTCATCAAGGTTCATCCACATTGTAGCATACATCAGAACTTCATTCCTTTTTACAGCTAAAAATATTCCCTTGCTTGTATATACCACATTTTCTTTATCCATTCATCTTTTGATGGACACTTGGAATGTCTCCATCTTTTCACAGTTGTGAATGAAGCCACTAAGAACATTAGTGTACAAATGTTTTCAATTCCTTTGGATATATACACAGAAGTGGGATTGCTGTGTCATATAATAATTCTATATTTAAGTTTCTGAGGAATTGCCATATTGTTTTCCACAGTGGCTACATCATTTTATATTCCCACCAATAATGTACAAGTGATCCTACTTCTCCACATCCTTTCCAGCACTTGATTTCCATTTTTGTTTGGTTGGTTGTTTTTATTTTTCAAGTGTTGCTATTCTAGTGAGTGCTGGATGGTATCTCATTGTGGTATTAATTTGCATTTCTCTGATGGCTAGTGACTTTGAGAATCTTTTCATGTGCTTATTGGCCATTTATATATCCTCTTTGGAGAAATGTCTATTCAAGCCATTGGCCCATTTTTTAATTGGGTCATGTGTCTTTTTATTGTTAAGTAGTAGAAGTTATATATACATTCTGGATATTAAACTCTTATCATTTATTTGTTTTCCATTTTGTAGGTTGTCTTTTTACTTTCTTGATAAAGTCGCCTCATGCATAATAGTGTTTCATCTTTTTTTTTTAGGGTAAGCAAAGGAGTAAAGAGTTTATTAAGAAACAAGAAAATGAGAAGAGTACATAATCTGAGGCATGGACTGCGAGCATGCAGCAGGGCAAGTCATGGAATGGTGTTTAATTTTGATGAGACCTCATTTATCTATTTTTTCTTTATTTGCTCATGCTATTGCTATAAAATCTAAGATACCATTGCCTAGCACAAGGTCCAGAAGATGTTTCCCTATATTTTCTTCTAAGATTGTTATGGTTTTAGTCTTGATATTTAGGTCATTGATCCATGTTGAGTTAATTTTTGCATATGGTATGATGTAAGGATCCACCTTCAGTTTTTGCATATGACTATCCAGTTTTCCCAGCACCATTTCTTGAAGAGAGTGGATTTGGCATCTTTTGTCAAAGATCAGTTGGTTAATGGTGTGAGGATTTCTTTCTAAATTCCCATGTCAACTCTATCGGTCTATATATCTGTCCTTGTGCCAGGACAACACTGTTTTGATGACCGTAGCTCTGTAAAAAGTTTTAAAATCAGGACATGTGAACTCTCCAACTTTGTTCTTATTTTTCAAGATGGCTTTGGAAATTTATGGTCAAATATCCTTCCATGTGAATTTAATGATGTTTTTTCCATGAAGAAGTCTGTTGGAATTTTGATTGTGATTGCATTGAATCTGTATATTGCTTTGGGTAGTATTGGCTTCTTAAAAATATTTAGTCTTCCAAAACATGAACATAGACTATCCTTCCATTTATTTAGGTATTCTTTCATTTCTTTCAGCAATGTTTTGTAGTTTTCCAAATACAAGTCCTTTACATCCTTGGTTAAATTTATTTCTAAGTATTTGATTCTTTTAGTTGCTATTGTAAATGGAGTTTTTTCTTGATTTCCTCTTCAGATTTTTTCATTACTAGTGTACAGAAACAGTAACTTCTAGAAAGATGGAGGATGAGAGAGACACAGGACTCACTTCTCTCCCAGGAAAATAGCTAAAGTACAGGCAGAAAAATCTTCTAGGAAAAATATTCTAGGGCTTAGAACACCAGGGGAAGGCTCAACAGCATCCAGACGATAGAGGGGCAAAGAAAAAGAAAAAGAGACTTGATGGGGAAAGTTTGTGAGTAAAAGCTACAGCTACAGGTGTTGGCATTCATCCCCCCACCCTTGAAGCAGTCAGCATTGAATCCTCCAGCCCCTGGCCAGCAGCTACAAGCAGAGGGGGCTGCAGAGGTTCACTTCCCCAGGAAAAGGGAAAGAGAGGGATGCAACCTGAGGCTGATTCAGCTTTTGGCCAACAAATTTGGTCTGCTGCATCCCAAAAGCCCTTGCAGGCTGAGTAATGCTGCACTATTGTTTGCCCTGGGAGTTGGCAGGGGACTAAAGAGATCCAACCCTCTCAAATACCCTCCCTAATGACTGGGACTAATTGTTGAGGGTGCAGGGGGGAGTAAAATTATTTCCTATTTGGGAAAAGGGAGGGAGCTGTGGGCAAAGGGAAGATAACACTGCTGAGAAAGTTTGATTTGAGATGCTCTGAAGAGCCCTGAAGCAGGATCCTCTGTCACATTGTTCCACTCAGGGTTACACTGAACATGTTCCAAACAAGTTTTGGGCTGAGAGGTCTGTCGAAGAGTGCTACCTGCTGGCAGAACAAGGAAGTGCATGCAAGGAAAATAGAAGTAAATAAAAGGTGCTTTTTTGGGCATTTATAGCCTCCCTCCCCAAGGCCTTTGGAAGCTTATCTGAAGCCCATTACTGGATCCATAGACCAGATTTGAGCAAATAAACAAAGACAATCCTTAAGAGTTATAACAGGTTAAACCAAGAATCAAAGAACATCAGTAACACACAGCCTCCTGCCACTAAATCAATACACAAGAGAGAGAAAATTGAGCATCAGAGTAATCAGATGATTAGACATCAACAGGGCCGGCTCGATAGCCCAGTGGATAGGGCGCCGGCATACCACATGGGAGGCCCCGGGTTTGGTTCCCGGGGACCTCTCCTAGCGGGCAGACCGCCTTGAGAATGGCAAGCCGCCATGGGTGGGCCAGAGCCGCCGTGGGCAGGGCAAAAAGCTGCCACGGACAGGGCAAAGCCGCCATGGGCAGGGCAGGTCGCCCACGAATGGAGCGCAGCCAGCCACCCGCGAACTGAAGCAGAGCCGGCCCGTGAACGGAAGCAGAAGCCGCCCACAAGCGGGGAAAGCCACGCCTGCACAGTGACCACTCTCGGCGCGTCGCCACAGCGGGGGGGAAGGGGAGATATGTAATAAATAAATAAATCTTAAAAAAAAAAAAAAAGAAACAGTAGCTAACAATGAATGCATAATATGTACTTGGCACTGTTTTAAAAAAAAAAATTACAAGCCATATTAAGAAAAAGGAAGATATGTGTCAAGCAAAAGAACATATCAAAGCCCCAGATAAGACACAGGATTTGAGACAATTGATCAACAAGGTTGATACAAATCTCCTAAATAAAATCAATGAGTTGAAAGACAATATGGCTAAAGAGATAAAGGACATCAAGAATACCCTGGGGGGAGGGGCAAGAAAAAAAACACTAAAAAATAAAAATAAAAAAATAAAAAAAGACTATACTGGGTGAGCACAATGAAGAATTTGAAAACCTTAATAGAAAAATAGAGCTTATAGGAATGAAAGACAAAATAAATGAGATTTAAAACACCTTATGCGAATATTCTCGCTGTCCTGATTTTGTGATAATCAGGATAAGCTAAATATTCGCTATATTAGAAGCCATGCATGTGACCCCAGACCTAGTTTTTCTCCCTAGGTCTGGTTTTTAGAACGCTGGTGATAAACCAAGCCTGATTATATGACCATCTTGTATGGGAAATGATTGTAACTCTAGGTATCTTTGGTCAACCTTAAGAGATATAGTGGGAGGGTGGAGGGTGGATGTGGCTCCAATGGTTGGGCATCTTTCTACCATATGGAGGGACCTGGGTTCAATCCCCAGGACCTCCCAGTAAAAATTTAAAAAAAAAAGAAAAATATAGAAGGCGCACGGGCCGCCAGGCCCAGCATGTGGGTGCATTGCCAGGCCCCATGAGCAGGTGAGCCCCCAAGGCCCCGTGTGCAGGTGTGCCATCAGGCCCTGC
>PVKH010048099.1:0-10231 GCA_004027955.1 Chaetophractus vellerosus | reverse complement strand
CATACCACATGGGAGGCCCCGGGTTCGATTCCCGGGGACCTCTCCTAGCGGGCAGACCGCCTTGAGAATGGCAAGCCGCCATGGGCGGGCCGGAGCCACCGTGGGCAGGGCAAGAAGCTGCCACGGACATGGCAAGAGCCGCCACGGGCAGGGCAGGTCGCCCGCAGATGGAGCGCAGCCAGCCACCCGCGAACTGAAAAGCCGGCCGTGAACAGATGCAGAGACCGCCCACAAGTGGGGAAAGCCGCGCCTGCGCAGTGTCCAATCTCGGTGCATCGCCGCAGCGGGGGGAAGGGGAGATATGTAATAAAATAAATAAATCTTTAAAAAAAAAAAAGAAAAAAGAAAGATTCATCAATATGGATGTTGAAATCACTGTTTTATGATGGACACAGTGCTGGAAAAAGTGACAGTGAGACAGGAGTGAAGAGAAGTGGCACTACAGTCAGTAGGTGGCTGCCAAAAGTAAGGTGGCAACTGATATGGTCCAATGTTGTGAATTTCAACTCCTTCATTTTTGTGGAGAAGGTCAGAACAATGGCTTGGAAGCAACAATAAAGAGCAAGGAGGACAGCTAGTCCATTCCAGCCTTGTGGTCCCAAGGATGTGGAAGAGGGAGCAGTGTCCTTAAGGAAGAGCCAGTTAGAACAAGAAGGTGAAAGGACATTGGGAAGGAGAGAATTTTCTGTCTACACATTAAGTTCCAGAGGCACAGGGGAAGAGTTTTGAGAACTGGGGAGGAACGAGAGGTTGAGTCATAAAAGGAAATGTACAGATCTTTAGGAAATGAGAATCTGGGCATGCAGAATGATTAAGAAGCCCTCAGCTTCTAGTGGTAACAAAGTTACACAGAGCTAAAGGCTCTAATGAGATTAATCCTGAGGGTCTCAAAGAAGATAAAGCCGCTGAGACAGTGAAAGTTGGTGGACAGGGGAGAGTGGAGGTCTTGCCAGAAATGTGTACAAGTCTGGAAGTTTCTTTAGTATTGTAATAGAGTCAGGGAGCCTGGGGGAGGGACACTCTGTCTTACTCCAACCTCCCGCTGAAATTTTGATATCCAAAGTATCATTAGGATGGAGACTTCAAACTTCCTTCCTGTGTGTCGACCACATCGCTCCTTCATTCTTTTCCAGAACCACAGGCAAAACCATTCAGAGGCTGCCAGCGATTGCATAATACTCATCATTTGTTTTATTTGTCATTACCCATCAGACTCATTTAAATTATACCCCTGGACCTACATTCAAAACCAAAAATCTCGAGAATGAAACAACTAAAAGACCACTCATATGGGGGCTGTTTCTAAGAGTAGGGAGCCCATCCTGTGGGATAGGAAAGGAGCTGGGAAAGGAATTCCTCCACTCAGACATGGATTCAGTCTGGAGCTCCAGGACTAAGACCACTAAGGGTCAGTCATGCCCTTTGGCCTGGCCCAGCCTTCCACAATGGGCCACAAGTCTCCTGGATGGTTACTTCCCTGTTGATTCTTTTAGAAATTAATAATAACACATAGACAAAGTTTAGAAAATTCAACAAGGTAACTCCAGTTCTATCATCAAAAATAAACACTATTAATCATATCTCATGATTCCTTCCAGAAAGAGTAAAATTGTATGGCTATTGTATTAGTCAGCCAAAGGGGTGCCTTTGCAAATTACCAAAGATTGGTTGGTTTTTAAAAACGGTATTTATTTGGGGTAGAAGCTTACAGTTACCAGGCCACAAAGCATACATTTCTTCCTTCACCAAAGTCCGTTGTCATGTGTTGGAGCAAGACAGCTGCCGACGTTTGCCAGGGTTCAGGCTTCTTCAGTTCCTCTCTTCCCGGGGCTGCCTTTCTCTCCGGGCTTAGCGCTTCTTCCACAAGGTCAGCTGTAGACTATCAGGCAAACGGTTCACTTCTCCTCTCCTGGGGCGTCCTCTCCAACAACAGAACTGCTTCTCAAAAATCTGCTTCTCAAATCTGCTCCCTCTGTCTTTGGCCTTGCCTTGTATACTTGAGACCACACCCACCAAGGAGCAGGGCTCAACGGCCTACTGACGTGGCCCAGTCAATACCCTAATCATAACCCAATCATGCCCAGCTGAACAGATCAGTTTACAAGCATGATTCAATATGGATTTTTGGAATTCATAATTACATCAAACTGTAACAGCTATACTGTGGTTTAAATTTAAACTCTGACCACCATCCCCATTTTAATTCAATTCAACAAATATCTCTTTAGTGCTTACCATATTCAAGGGCTTGTACTAGGTGCCATGAGGGATAGAAAAAAAATGGTGATGCTTTACCTGTCTTCAAGAACCTTACAAGAGAGAAAGATAAATAATTGGCTATCGGGGGCCGGCTCGATAGCCCAGTGGATAGGGCGCCGGCATACCACATGGGAGGCCCCAGGTTCGATTCCCGGGGACCTCTCCTAGCGGGCAGACCACCTTGAGAATGGCAAGCCGCCATGGGCGGGCCGGAGTCGCCGTGGGCAGGGCAAGAAGCTGCCACGGACATGGCAAGAGCCACCACGGGCAGGGCAGGTCGCCCGCGGATGGAGCGCAGCCAGCCACCCGCGAACTGAAAGCCGGCCATGAATGGACGCAGAGACCGCCCACAAGCGGGGAAAGCCGCGCCTGCGCAGTGACCACTCTCGGCGCGTCACCGCAGCGGGGGGAAGGGGAGATATGTAATAAAATAAATAAAAATCTTTAAAAAAAAAAATTGGCTATCTGTAATTCAGGAAAGAGTGATGTATTTTTTTTTTAATTTCTCCTAGAATCAGACTCTAAATTCAAGTGCTAGTAATTAGCAAATGAAGGAGACATTGATAGGGAAGTGGAGAAGTGAGACAAGAAAGAGAAAGCAGCCTGTAAAGGGGTTATCAAGCCAGCTACCATTGTGGGCAACTAGAGCATATTCCTATTAGAGGAACTCTTGAGACAACTATTAAACACATCAGGTTATTGCACCCAGAGGACAAAGCAGGCTCTGTTAGTCATTGGTTGGGGTCTGATCTTAACTGGTGTTAGTTCCCCCATAATTTTAGCCTACCTCAGAGGCAGGCAAAATGAAGCTAAGTGGCCAGAGAAATTCTTTAGCCACACACACACACACACACACACACACACACACACACACACACACACAATACAGATCTTGGCTGTTGGAAGTCATGAACTAAAGTAAGGTTGGGGTATATGGGAGGCATACAAAGCACATCTGTTAAAATGATCATAGCTCAGGAGAAATGTAAATAGTGTACACCAAGGGAAAGAGTAAAGAAGGCTTATTTATTTTATTTTATTTTATTGAAGTATATCATCCATACATGAACATACATGAGCAATAAGTATATAGTAAAAGTTGTGAACTTACAAAATGAACATGCATGTCATCATGCAGGGGTCCCATACATCACCCCACCACCAACACCTTGCATTGTTGTGAAACATTTGTTACAAACTGTGAAAGAGCATTGTCAAAATATTACTACTAACTATAGCCCATATCTTAAATCTGGTGTATTTTCCCCAAACCCACCCAATTATTAGTAGTATTATATGTTTGCTATAGTTCATGAGAGAAACTTCTCATGCATGTTCTGCTAACCACAGTCCAACTTCCACCACAGAAGTCACTGTGTTAGTACCATGCCTTGTACAATCCATTCAAAGTGTAAACTCAGTGGCTCTCATTTTCATCAGAGTTGTGCCGTCATCCCCTCAGTCAATTTTAGAAGTTCTCATTACTCCCCTATTGTTGTCCCTTAGAATTGATATATCTTTTTTGGAGGGCTTAATTCTTGTTATAGGTTTAGAGAAGATGCTTCAGGTGAAAGAACTTTTTTTATCAGTTTTTAAAAAGAAGCTTTAGATTACATAAATGCTACATAAAAAATATAGGGAATTCCCATATGCCTCTCCCCCCTCTCACTCCCCTACCTTCCCATATCAACAACATCCTTCATTAGTGTGGTACATTTGTTACAATTGATGAACACATATTGAAGCATTGTCACCAACCATGGAGTATAGTTTACATTATAGTTTACACTGTCCCACATAATTTTGTAGGTTATGACAAAATATATAATGGCCTGTATCCACCACTACAATGTCATGCAGGACAATTCCAATGTCCCAAAAATGTCCCCACATTACACTCATTCTTCTCTTTCTCCCCCCGCCTCCCAAACCTCTGGTGGTTACCACCTTTGTATCATTGACAAAAGTTCCTCTATTGCTAGAATAATAAGGTCTAGAATTGAGTAATAATAAGTCAACTTTAGTCCATTGTTCATTCCCCAAGCTTGAGGATTTGGGGATGATAATGTCCATTCTGTTTCCAGTTGAGAAGGGGCTTAGATCTGATGGGGCAGATGGATGGAACTATCTTGCTTGCAATTGCAGGCACTCTCTGTTCCTTGGGACAGGCATTGTCCATCATCATCTCCTTGTTTTTTTCTCGGGCGAGACCACTGACCTGGAGAGTAAAGGTGTTGCAACTCTGCTGCGATTCAGGGCTCAACCAGCATATGAATGGATGAAAGATTTAAGGTTTTGGCACATATATTTAACAAGTATAGTGCTAATTATAGGTTCAAATAAAAGGGGTAGGAGAGCCATGTGTAAGGAAACTAAAAATGAATCTAATTCTGTTACACTGAGGGACATAAATTCCAAAGTAAGACCCACTGACAGGGTGCCAAATTCCTGAGCTTCTCTGCCCAGCTTACAGTGTCTGGATGTCTCAAGAGCCCTCAGATGCCCTGCTATTTGAGGCACTGTTTACTGTGGCAGTCAATGAGATCCTGCTGAGACATGTATAAGTTTAACCTCTGTAATGAACTCCCAACTCACTTTGAAATCTCTTATCCATAAAAACTCATTTGTATTTATCATTTCCCCCTTTTGGTCAAGGTCTTTGTCCAGATGTATTGTTAGTTTGTGCATGGTAACAATCCCTTGGTGCCAGGGAGGCTCATCCTTGGGAGTCATGCCCCATGCTGGCGGGGAGGTAGTGCTTTTATATGTTGAGCTTGGCTTAGAATACTTACTTATAAGTAAGTCAGTGAAACTCTCTTTGTGTCCTTCACATATTGAAATTCTATCATCTAGTTGAAGTTTAAATATATTGTATATTTTTACAAAAGTAAAATACACCAATAATTAATGTGGTTACATAGGTGTCTATAATATAACAATTCATCATGATGTACACTGAAGATTATCAGACTTTATTATATGTTTGCTATGCCTCAATTTAAAAGTTGAAAAGGAAAAAAGAAAAAAAAGTCACTGAATATAAGTTCCTTGCCCAAGATTATATGGCATTTTATTGCAAGAATTTAATGTAGCAAAAAAAGAGTAAGATTAATTATGAAAATGTACTTATCTGAAAGTTCTTAACTGTGTATGTAAAAGTAACAACACAAAGAATTAAGAACTTTCCAAAGAATGTAAACAAGGAACCTGATTTAACAGTACATTCAAATTTTAAGAGAGTATAATAGTGGGCTAAGTGGTTTTATGATTTGAACCCACATTGTCTGATCCTACAGCTTGCATGTTCAACCACTAAATTATACTAAGTGAATAAAAAATATCTAATTGACTGCCTAATTAGCTGTGAACATTTTACACGTAATAGGCCATTTGGAAAATTTGACTTGTCAGTGTAATAGTATAAGACAATTGCTTAAATTCATTTGAAGGGCTGAAAAAATAATAATAAGCTGAGATCTTGGATTCAATGATGAAAACCTAAAAAGGAAGCTTGATATTTCTCAAGGTTTTTATTATCCTAAAAAGAAGAAGTAACTGAGAGGAAAGATGAGGGCCCTTAAGTATTTGAAGGTTCCCCAAATGCCAAATCAGGAAATATTATACTCCAGCCTACAGCTGGTAGATCATGAAACACCACAGCTCCTGTGGGAACACATTCTTATGGTCAAGAAGAAGCAGCATTTTGATCTACTGAGTGCCTTTCCTGCTGAATCTGAAATTGAAGAAGTACATTTTCCCCTAGTGGCATTCTTTATAGTCCACCAAAAAGTTTAGAGTCAATCAGGGTAAATTAGATACCCTCAGAATCACATCTTCTCCCCTATTAGGAGAGGCAGACCAGTGTCCACCATAGGCCATACCTCCAGGATTTAAGAATCCTGAAGGTAAAGGCATCACTGACTGGAATCTCTACTCAGGGTCTTACCAGTCATGGGAAAAATAAATCATGCCCCAATTTGTTCCATCCTGCCAAGTCTCCTCATACTAAAACAGTTTGGGAAATGAAGGCTTCTTCTCAGCTTCACTCACCACTTCATCAAGTGGCCCAAGGAGCAATGCTGGGTCTTTCACCTCAACACAGGTGGTGTCTTTCAGACCAGGAGCTGTCAGCCTTTCAGAGAGACATGTTGAGCCTTCATTCACCACTAGTGTGGAAGGGGCAGGGCATGAAGAGAGGACAGGTTGAAGCATGAAGTTGCCCTTATCTACCTCTAGTAAAGGGTATTGCAGAGTGAGCTGCTTCACAAGAGGGTCTCAGGCAGACCCCAAAGAAACACACCCTTTTCTAAGATTAAACTTTGGAGCAGAGGGAAGGCTGTATGGGCACAGCCCCACCACTGTCTTTTGTGGGCCCTGGGCAAAAGTATACATGGGCACCCACACATGTTCTTATCATTTTAACCATTAATTAAAGCTTCAATTAAATAAAGAATATGAAATTATAGGATTTCATCTTATTTGTTCAGGTTGTGTTTTGGGTGTGAATAATTTCCTTAATTTTCATTGTTTTGAACAGAAATTAAATAATTTACTACCTATTAGAATGGTAAAAGACAATTAAAAGCCTCAGGTTACCAAGTTCCAGTGAGAATGCAGAGCAAGCAGAACTCTCATACACTGCTGGTAGATGTGCAAAATGGCAGAGCCACCTTGAAAACCACATTGGCCTTTTCTTTCAAAGTTAATAGCACACTCCTACCCAAGAGAAATGAAAGCACATGTTCACACAAAAACCTGTATGAGAAGGTTTATAGCAGCTTTATTCACAATCACCCCAAATTGGAAACAACCCAAATGTTTGTCAACTGTTTTATAAATATACAAACAAATTGCAGCACCTTCATGTAATGGAATAATATGCAGCAATAAAAGGGAATTAACTACAGATACTTGCAAAAACATGGATGACTCAAAAAGCTTATGCTAACTTCAAGAAAAGAGAGGCAAAAGCTATGAGTTATATAAATTACATTTACATGGCCTGCTGAAAAAATGTAAAGTTACAGGGACAGTTATATGGGACAGCAAGGGAGATGGAGAGAGAATTGACTACAAAGGGAAATCAGGAGGTGTTTTCTGGGTTGATGGAAATATTCTGTATCTCAATTGTGGTTGTGGTTACATAATGGTATACATTTTATCGAAACATATAAAACTGAGCATGTAAAATGGGAATCTTACTATAGATAAACTATATCTCAAAATCTGGCAAATAAAAAGAATTTGTAATGCCCTATTTGCAAATTTTATGTGGGTCGTATTCAGCAGAATCTGTTTGCTTTCATCTTAATTTTTAAAAATTTATTTTAGAAAGAAATTTTAAAAACTCTTTGAAGATTTATTATTTCTTTATATCTTTTTCCCTTTTCTGAGCTCCATTTAAAAATTTTAAATGTCTATCACCATTACAAATTACACTCCTTCTCAGTGATCTAAAGAATTGACAAGCCAAAGAAATATATTCAAAGTTTAAACAATTTAAACAGATTTTCATTTAAAAATCTAAATTAAAGTATGTGCAAAAATTGGAAAAGTAAAAATTATTTTTATGTTTTTAAAAGAAGTTATCTTCTGAAGTATTTAAAATTGTTTGTCTATTAAGATTAAAAGATAAAATACAAATTATAATTAAATATCAATATTTAAAATTAAAATGATCACTTTAATAAAGCTAAAATTCTTAATTTCATTTTTTATGATTTAAATAAACTTTATTAAATGTTTTATAATAACGCTTGCCATTCTGGAGTTCAGAGTCTATCTAGCAGCCAATGAAATGATTCACTATCATACATAATATATATTTTGTCTATATTTACATAAATACAAATTTAGGAGTTATACAACATTGAAGATTGTGGGAAAATGGAGGAGTAGGAAGATCCAGGAATCAGTTCCTCCACAGAAAAACCATAAAACAGGCAAGAGCTGTCTGAATCAACTATTTCAAAACTTCAGCATTCAGTAGAACACCATACAGCTTCCAGGAAAGAGTGGGAGGAAGAGCCTAATAAATTATGATAAATATCAGTAAACTGCTCTCGGTGTGAGGCTTACCATTGCCCAGTCCCCACTCTCATGGCAGGCAGCAGCAGAGTCTGGCCCCCTGTCATAGCTTGCTAGTACAAGAAAGGGACATAAAAATCCACTTACCCAAGATCTGGGGTGGGCACAGGCAGATTGCTAATCACAGATTTTGATTAGCTACTTTGAATCACTGGGAACACAGCTCTAAGGACAGCCATTGGTCCATCCAACCTCAGACAAAGGTGTTGAAGGAGACTTAAAGACAGTACATTTCCTCAGAACTGCAGAGGACAGTTGAAGTCTGCATTTGCTGGGCAGGTCAAAAAAGTTCAGCTTTGGGGGGCTGTGAAAGAAGCTCCTGGCATCCTTCCTGACCCCTCCCTCACCCCCCTCTCAAGGGCAATTTGAAGCCAGCAGGTTCTCCTTTTGGGTCCCTGGACTTGTTCCAGCTGGGAAAGTTTGACTTGGGAAAATCCTCTCCCTCATACCCTCCCCTTCCCAGAATTTGCCTTCTAGGCAAAAGTAGCTTGAGACAATGAAATCAATGTAAGAAGCAAATGAAGCAGATAGCCTGAGGCTGGGAGTGAGACAACCCTGGAAAGGGAGAAGCTCTGTCTCCTGGGAAGCAGATTGGGCATTCAAACTCTTGTAACTAGGGGAATTCCTAATGTCATTAGCAAGCACAAGCCCAAGACAAGACACAGGTTCAGTGAAGACAAGGAGGACCCTGTACTTTTCATTCTCCTTCAGCAGACCTTCCTGATGGGAGGGCTGACACTCGAGAAAATCTCTGTCATATCACCAGCTAGGTACAAATTCAAGGAACAGACATCTCAGGGAATAAATCCCAGAGTTAACATTAAAATACTGAAATGTACAGTGCGTGACAAAAGATTACAAGACAAACAAGAAAACAGGGAATGGAAGAGGATAAAAATCCAGGAAACATCAACAAAGAAGTCCAGACTGTGGACATACTGGATAAAGGCTTTAAAAAAAAATCTTCAATATGCTCAAGGAGATAAAGGAAAATACAGGGAAAAAACGAAAGGATATGAGGAAAACAATGAATGAACAACATGAGAATCTCAATAAAGAGACAGAAATTTAAAAAGGAACCAAACAGAACAACTGA
The DNA here is from genome assembly GCA_004027955.1 of Chaetophractus vellerosus. NCBI lineage: Eukaryota > Metazoa > Chordata > Mammalia > Cingulata > Chlamyphoridae > Chaetophractus > Chaetophractus vellerosus. Next base: position 789 of record PVKH010048099.1, on the reverse strand, counting down.
AGCTGAAGCCTGCCATAACTGAAATTAAAAATTCCCAAGAGGGTTTCAACAGCAGATTGGACTTTGCAGAAGAATGAATCAGCAAATGTAAAGACAAGAATTAAAATATGTTAGACTGAGGAATAGAAAGAAAAAGGAATTATGAAAATGAAAATAGCCTAAGATGTCTCTGGGGCACCATCAAGAATACCAAAACACACATTATGGGGGTCCCAGAAGGAGAAGAAAAAGAAATGGGACAAAAGGAATACTCAAATAGATAATGACAGGAAACTTCCCAAACTTAGCAAAAGACACAAATATCCACATCCAAGAAGCCCAGGACAAATTTGAAGAAAAGTATGCCCTGTCACATTGTGATCACACTACAGAATGAAAAGTACAAGGAGAGAGTACTGAGAGCTACAAGAGAAAACAAATATGTTTTGACAAGGGAGTCCCAATTAGATTGTGGCAATTTCTCATCACAAAACATGGAAGCAAGAAGATAGTGGGTTGAAATAGTTAAAGTACTGAAGAAAAAACAAACAAACAAACAATTGCCAACCAAGAATTTTATATCCAGTGATAACTGCTTTCAAAAATGAGGGTGAAATCAATATGCTCCCAGATAAACAAAAGCTCATGGAATTCATCACCATTAGAACCGTACTACAAGCAATATTATAGGGAGTTTTTCAGACTGAAAAGAAAAGAAACTAGACAGTAGTTCAAAGAGGCATAAAGAAATTGAGATTTTTTAAAAGGTAACCATTTGGGTAATTATAAATGTCAGAATTATTTTTTTTT
>PVKH010048098.1:0-10231 GCA_004027955.1 Chaetophractus vellerosus | reverse complement strand
ATAAAATAAATAAATCTTTTAAAAAAAAAAAAGGATAACTATTGTATGATCTCATTGATAATTAGAATAAGCGAGCTTATAGAGTCAGAAACCAGATTATAGGTTACCAGGAGACAAGGTGGGGATAAGGATTAGGGAGTTAAGGCTTGAAATGTACAGAGTGTCTGTTTGGGATGATGGAAAAGTTTTGGTCATGGATGGTGATGATAGTATCACAACACAACATTGTGAATGTAATTAACAGCACTGAAATATATATTCGAATGTGATTAAAAGGGAGAATGTTAGATTGTATATATGGTAACAATAAAAGTTTAAAAATTAATCCATGGATCTACACAACACAAAAGTGAACTATAAGTTGAACCATAGACTATAATTAATACTACAACTATTAAAATGTGCTCTCATCAATTGTAACAAATGTTGCACACCGATGCAAGGTGTTAATCGTAGGATGGTATATGGGAATCCCGTATTTTATGCACGATTGCTCTGTTAACCCGCAGCTTCTCTAATAAAGAAGATAAAATTAAGCTGAAGAAAAAATGGTCATGTCATCTGCAAATAGAGTTTTACTTCTGCCTTCCAGTTTAGATGTTTTTTAATTTATTCTTCTTGCCTAATTTCTCTGACTAGAACTTCTAGTACTGCATTGAATACAAGTGAAAGCATGATTGTTCTGTAAAACCACAACTTCTCTAATAAAAAAATCTGTAATGGGGTGATGACAAACAAACAAAAAGAAAAATGATTTAGCAAAATAATAAATCTTACTGTTTTCGTACAAAATAGGGTGAACCAGGGGCTCCTGGAGAAGAAGGTCTCCAAGGAAAAGATGGATTAAAGGTAAATTATACTTTTAACCTTGCGTATAAAATAGATGTTTTGTGTGAAATCTTTAAAATATCAGGCATAATTATTTTTATATGCCAAACAAAAATCTACAGATTGTGTGGTATAATTTCACTGCATTTCCTTTTTAAAAATTTTATGTTTGATTACAGGGGACCCCAGGAGGAAGTGGACTTGCTGGAGAGGATGGAGAAAAAGGAGAGACAGGATTACCAGGAACTACAGGGCCTTTGGGTAGAACAGGTCTAATGGGTCCTCCGGTGAGTCCTGCTGGCTTCATTTACAATACTTGGCAAATTCAGTCTCTAGACAAAAACACACACATCCACATACCCACACTGATGCCTTACATGAGTAATCGGAGATGTGGAGCTGTAGCTTGACAGAGGGACAAACCAGGGCACCGATTATTAGCCCCCTTAATACCCCCCACCCCCCAAGATCCAAAGAAGAAAGACACTTTGCCCGTGTCTTGCATGAGTCATGGAACTTCTGTCACAAAACATTTGCGGGTGAATGTTTTGTGTTTTCTTGAACTTAGTTTGGATTTTTTTAATCTTTACTCATAGAATTGATATTCTTCCTGTAGAGTAATATCCTAACTACTGGATGAAATAAGAATCCTTTGCAATTCTAACATAAGCTATCATAAATTGACCTAAATTGTAGTATCATTTCAAGGGAAATTCTAAATATCATATTGAATAAGTTCCCTCACCTCAGGACAAATGTGAACAAATAATTAAAACAGCATCTCTCTTGCTTAAATGCTTCAATTATGATATTTGTTGTATTCTGCCACTTAGGATCTTCTTGGTCATTTTACTGTTTACTATTCCCTCATCCTTGAGTCATATCCTTAAATGTGGGTGTTCTCCGAGGTTATTCTCTCTGTATTTCTCTAAGTATTATTTGCCTTTGGAGATACTCCCATAATTTGAGAGTCAACCCTTTTGGCCTACCAGAAAATAATTTCTCTTTCTTCTGGACTCTCATGGTCTTATTTTGCCTTTTAAAGATTGTGAGTTAACTTTTATGCATATGGGCCTCTACTTCAAGAGTGATCACAACTCTTCAAAGGCAGAAGTTCTATCCTTACCCCTTCCCATACACCACAGTGTCCAGTACTTCTGTGCTCCCAAGAGTAACGTATCTGGAGTAAATAAATCATTCCAATAGGTTGGGAGACAAGGTGATTTACAAGGTCTTCACATTTTTTTCTGTACTTCTCTTTCTCTGGTTTCTAACCTCCAGAACGTTGAACGCCCTGTCAATGAAAGCCCCCACCCCATTCAGTTCAGTTACGTTTGCAAAGACTTCAAGAACAGCACTATCTGGAAGAAAACAAAAACTATCATAAATGAAGCACAAACTAGCCATCTCACCATTCACATCATTTCCCATGACAATGTTGTATTTGGCAACAATTAAAATATTGGTATATCATTTCTGCCTCCAAATTATAGATAATTAAAACTGTATATTTCAAAATGGTATTTGAAGGAGGATAAACTAGAAGCATCATCTGTTGTTCTTGAGCATTGATAAATTGAATCTTTTTTCCTCTAGTTTTAAGTAGTGTTAAAGAGCCCACTTCTCTTTTCTGCCCTCCCAATACTGGAAAACTGTGATGGGTATACCACCACAGCAAATATAAAATATTAGATTTCCCCCTTCCCCCCAAAAAAAAACATACCCTCTTAAATGCCATTGGGCAAGACACTGAACAATTTAATTTTTCACTTATCGTTTCCTCATAGAATCCTCCCAATAACCTGTAGATGTTATCACTCCCAATTTTACAACCAAAAAAAGTAAGATTCAGAGAGCTAAGAGGTTTATACAAAATAATATAGCAGATGGAAGGCCTGGGACTAGATTCCTTATTTTCTGACATCTGTGTCTCTAAGCCACACTTAAAGTATTCTTGAGGTACCCAGTCTTGGTCCTATGTTTTGCCTTTCTAGGTTCTTGATAATTTTCATCCCTTTCAGAGTATCCATCCCTCTCCCTTTAGCATTGGTTCTGAACTCACAGAGAAGCCAAGTAACAAGTGCCAAGAGAATGTAGTTTCCTCCCTGAGAATTCCTGTCATTTATATTTTCATATAAGAAAGCATAAACAATTACTAATACTTTAGCATGGATATTTAAAATCATTCTACCCTACTTCCCTAGCAGAATCCTAAGGATTAGTGGGAAAGGGGCACACAGAACTAAGAAAAAGACAGGCCCAAAGCATGCCATAGGATAGCACAGCCCGGAATCCCAGGGAGGGATGATGCTGCATAACATCTAGTGTGGCAGAACAGAGATGAAACAAGGGCTCAAAACCAAGCTTTGGAAAAATGATCAATGCAGATTTCATCTGCTTCATAATTTTTCCCAGGAACACTCCTGCCCATTACACATGTTTAGTGCCTTTTTTAGTAACAACACATGTGTGTTTCTTTTTTACTCTTTTGTTGTTCTTCTTGGAATTTTAAATGCCTTTCAGCTCATAAACATAATAGAAAGACCATAACATATTTTTCAAAAAAATTTTGTGGACCAAGGAACTGTTGCATAATCAGATGGTCCGATGTTGGATTTATTTTTGCACTTTTAAAATTGTTCCTTGGCCAATGTCACAAAGGGGTGCTACCTTTGAATTCTTAAAAAATAAAAAAGAGAGAGAGAAAAACTTTTTTTTCTCTAAAACAAGAAATCTTCTTCTAACTTTCTAGAAGATTGGAGAGTGAGACCTGTACTGAAAAATATGCCAAGGAAAGCATATAAAAAATTCCCAAATCCAAGCTGCAGTCTTTCTTTGAACAGAAGAAAAACATAGTATATTATGCTTGAATTCTGTGCTAAAGTGTTCAGTTGCCTAAATGCATAACTCTGTACAAGAAAAGAGTTTGGAAACATCTGCTTGACGTACGGTCATCCATTTCTAAAACTAAAAAAAAAAAAATCTACCACTGTGATATCTAAGATCTAAACAAATGTGGAACTATAAATTCCAAAGTTAAATGCATAGCATGAAATTGTCTTGTCTTTCTTTTAGGTAAAAATTGGATTGGTTTATTAAAGCATGCTTTTTTCCCATCTGGTTTAGGTGGTATGATATTAGGTAAAGGTGAATAGCTTAAGAAAAGATGAAATGAAATAAAGCACATCTCTCAAAGAAGTTTTTCCTAGGGATCTGAAAAGTGAAGTCATAAAGATGACAGGAATATCAATAGTTAGAAAAGAATGATAAGGTATACATGGTTTCCTTTCTTTCTGAGAGACTACCTAAAAACCATGAAAAATAATCAGATTAGGAATTTGGGGTCAGTGGCAAACATTAAGGAGTAAAGGTTTAATCTAAATATCATCTGAGTGGTTCCTGTGACTCTGGTGTTAAGTTTGGCTTGTTTGTTCTGAACTGTTTGTCATTAAGTAATATAGAAATAAAAAGAGCCCTGGACTGACCGCTGTGCAACCGTTGTTCAAACCTCTGCTCTACCAGTAAAGAGCTGTACATTATTGGGGGCGTTATTCTTTGGCTTTTCAGTTTATACATTTGCATAATAAAAGAATTGGAACTATGCAGAATCTCCCAAGATCATTGTGTCAAGAGGGACACTGAGCTGGCTCCTTCAGTCAGAAAAGATCTTCGTAATCTATAGAACACATTAGCTTGGGTATAGATTTTCTTTGGAAGAAAAGTTTTCATAATTTTAAAACATCATTGATTCGGATGTTTCTAAATTTTTATTCAGCCTTACAGAATGATTCTATAAAATGTATTTGTCCATTCATTCATTGATTCAACAAAAAATTTTAAGGACTATTTATGAGCCAAGGATTATGCTAAGCTTTGGGGATACAGCATTGAACAAGACCAGCAAGGTCGCTGATCACAGATCTTAAAATCTAGCAGAAGACCAGCAATAGAGAAGACAACTAGAAAGAAGACTAATAGAAAAGATCGTTGTAATAAATGTGATGTTGGAAATAAACAGGGCTTATGAATGAGGGTAACTGGTTAAGGGTGAGGAAGTCAACTGGTTAGGAGTAGGGAAGCCTATTTTGGTTAAGAGTGTCAGGGAAGGCTTTTCTGAATAGGGGGCAATTAAGTTAGACTTGAAGAATGAAAGGAGCCAGTCATGTTCAAATAGCTGTGGGAAGATCTTTAAGGTAGAAGGGACAGCAAAGGCCAAGATGTGGAAGTAAGAATGAGCTAAGGTATTTTGGGGAAACTAAAAAAGAAGCTGCAGCATACATGGGACGCAGGCGTCAACCGCTTGAGCTACATCTGCTCCCGAGCTTTTAAAAGCCTACATTTTGGAGTATAATATTACTTGTGCATTTCAGGACAAGTACTAGATTAAACCATCCCAATACCAATGCAAGTGCTGGATTTTGTCAAATGTTTTTTCTGCATCAATTGGTACGATCATATGTTTTATTTCCTTCATTTTATTAATGTGGTGTATTAAATTAATTGATTTTCTTATGTTGAATCACCCATGCATACCTGGGATAAAATCCACCTGATCATGATTTATAATTCTTTTATTATGCTGTTGGATTTGTTTGTCTAGTATTTTGTTGAGGATTTTTGCATCTTTGTTCATAAGGGATACTGATCTGTAATTTTCTTTTGTTGTAGTATCATTATTTGGTTTTGATATTAGGGTGATGTTAGCCTCATAGAATGAGTTTGGGAGTGTTCCTTCCTCTTCAGTTTTTTGGAAGAATTTGAGCAGGATTGTTGTCATTCTTCTTGCAATATTTGGTAAAATTTATTAGTGGGAGGTTTTTGATTACTGATCCCATCTGCTTGTTGCTAGTCTGTTGAGATCTTCTGTTTCTTCTTGAATCAGTATATGTAGTTTGCATGTTTCTAGGAATTTGTCTCTTTCATCTAGGTTATCTAATTTATTGGTGAAATTCAGCATATCCTTGCATAACTCTTTTTTATTTCTGTGTGGTCAGTAGTATTGCCCGCCCCCCCCCTTCATTTCTGATTTTAGTTATTTATATCCTCTCTCTTCTTTTCTTTTTCAACCTAGCTAAAGGTTTGGCAATTTTATTGGTTATGTCAAAGAACCGATTTTTGGTTTCATTGATTCTCTATATTGTTTTTCATTCCACTGTTTTTTATTTCCTTCCTTCTGGTCACTTTGGATTTTGTTTGTTCTTCTATTCCTAAATCCTCCAGTGTGACATACGTCTCTTGTTGAAGATCTTTTTTAATGTAAGCATTTAGAGCTATAAATTTCCCTTTTCACACTGCCTTGGCTGCATACCATAGGTTTTGGTATATTGTGTTTTCATTTGCCCTAAGATATTTCCTAATTTCCCTTGTGATTTCTTCTTTGACCCCTTGGTTGTTTGAGCATGCTGTTTAATTTCCACATATTTATTAATTTCCATTTCTCTCTATTATTAAGTTCTAGTTTCATTCCACTGTGATCAGAGAGGATAAATTGCATTATTTTAATATTTTTAATTTCATTGAGACTTGTTTATTCCTTAATATATTGTCTGTCCTGGAGAATGATCTGTGTGCACTAGAGAAGAAGTATATTCTGCTGCTGTTGAGTGAAGTGTTCGATATATGTCTGTTAAGTATGGCTGGTTTATAGCATAGTTCAAATCTTCTGTTTCCTTATTGATCTTTTGTCTAGATGTTCTGTCCATTATTTCAAGTGATGCATTGAAGTCTCTGCTATTACGTAGATGTGACTTTTTCTCCCTTCAAATATGTCAATACTTGCTTCATATATTTTGGGCATCTGCCATTAGGTGGATATATATTTATAATTGTTACATATCTTATTGAATTGACCCCTTTATCAGTATACAGTGACCTTCTGTTTCCCTCATAAAACTTTATGACTTAAATTCTGTTTTATCTGATATTAGTATATTAATATCAGAGAGCTACCCTAGCTCTCTTTTGGTTACTATTTGTATGGTATATTTTTTCTATCCTTTCTCTTTCAACCTACTTGTCTGTTTGAATTTAAGATGAGTCTCTTGTAGATAGCATATAGTTGGGTCATATTTTTATCCACTCTGCCAATCTCCACCTTTTCACTAGAGAGTTTAGCCCATTTACATTTAAAGTTACTACTGATAATGTAGAGCTCTCTTTTGCTATTTTGCTATTTGCTTTTTGTGAGTGTTATACTCTTTTTGTCCCTCAATTCTTCTATTAATGTCTATTTTCATATTGATTTTATTTTATTTTTTTTGTATTATACCATTTTGGGCCCCTTCTCATTCTTTCTGGATATTTTTTTCCATTTATTTTCTTTGTGGTTCCCATGAGACTAAAATTTAACATCCTAAATCTATACCAATAAACTTTGATTTGATACCAACATAAATTGTTCCTATATTTGTCCATTTCCCTAACTTTTTGTTGTACTTTTTATAAATTATATCTTTATATGCTGTATGTCCAAAACCATACATTTTCCCTTAATTTTCATGCATTTGCATTTTAGAACCTGTAAGAAATAAAATATGGAGTTATATTCTAAAAATACAATACTACTGGTATTTATAATTATCCTTATAGTTCCTATACCAGAAATGATTGTTTCTTTATGGCACTTTGATCCACTGTCTGGTATCCTCTGCTTTCAGTTTGAAGAACTCCCTTTACCATTGCTTGCAGGGACAGTCTAGTGCTGATGAAGTTCCTATTGTTTATCTCAGAATGTCTTATTATCATCCTCATTTTTGAAAGACAGTCTTGACAAATACAGAACTCTTTGTTTGGCAATTGTTTTCTGTTAGGACTTTACATTTTTCATCCCACTGCCTTCTTGCCTCCGTATTATCTGATGAGAAAACAGCATTTAATCTTATTGGGACTCCCTGTACATAACATGTGGTTTTTCTCTTGCAGTTTTCAGAACTTCTCCTTGTCTCTGGCATTAGACAGTTTGCCTATTATGTTTCTGGGCATGGTTCTCTTTGTTTATCCTTTTTGGGGGGCTGTTGGGCTTCTTGAATGTTCATATTCATGAGGAGTTTTCCACCATTATTTCTTTGCATATTTCTTCTGCTCCTTTCTGTCTTTCTTCTCCATCTGGAATTCCCATAATGCGTATATTGGTACACCTGAAGGTGCCCCACAGGTCTCTTAGGTTCTGTTCACTTTTTTTTTTCATTCTTTTTTTTTTTCTGCTCCTCAGCCTGAATCATTTTTTGTTTTAAGTTTTCTTGTTTTCAAGTTCACTGATTCTTTCTGCCAACACCAATCTGCTGTTGAAACTCTCTAGGTAATTTTTTCTATTCAGTTATTTTGGTCTTCAACTCTAGTATTTCTGTTTGATTCCTTTTTAAATTTTCTATCATTTTATTGAGATTCTCATATTGTTCATTCATCATTTTCCTGATATCCTTTTGTTCTTTCTCTGTGTTTTCTTTTATCTCCTTTAACAAATTGCAAATCATTTTATGTCTTTTTCTGGTATGTCCAAAATCTTGTCCTCATCATTGCTGATTTCTGGATTTTTATCTTGTTCCTTTTATGGTCATCATTTCCCATTTCTTTGTTTGTCTTGTAACCTTTTGTTGCACACTGTATATTTTAAGACTTTAATGTGTTAACTCTGGGATTTACACCTGAGCTATTCCTTTAATTTGTATCCAGCTAGTGATATGACAGAGATTTCCTTGAATACCAGGAACTAACAGAAACACACAAACAAATGCAAAAAATACCTTTCACAGTCTTTGCAAATTGGCTCTGCATTGACTGTTGCCCTCCTTCAGAGCTTAGCCCTCCTTTCAAGATCAGCCCAAGGCAAATATGAAGTGCATGGTCTTTTCTGAAGCTACATCTCTTTTTCAGGGTTTGCACTTGCTCATGGCATTAGAAATTCCCTCCTTCCTAGGAATTTGAATACCCCTTCTATTCCCTGGTATTCTATTGTTTGACTTTGCCCAGGGTGCTTTGACTTAATTGTTTCTTATACTTTGATAGCTGTCTTCAAGATGCTTCTACCTGCAGGGAAGTTCTGGGAGAATGAGCCCTAGATGAATTTTGTAGTTCAGCCTTTCAGACTTCATCTAGAAAATTTTGCATCAACATACTTTGTGTACATAAGGATTACTCTCCTCCCTCCAGAACAGGGCCAGAGATCCACAATAGGAGTACAACCTGGCTCTATACCATGTTAGGAAAGCGATAGGGGAGGAGCTCTGTGAACTCTTCCTACCATTTTGAAAGCTGCCCTCGCCCAGCTGCAACACTTTTAACTGTTTTTTAGAGTTTTGAGGAAGATGTCTCTGTCAGTTTTTGCTAGCTGTTCAAAGATTTTCTGGGGAAATGGCACCTGGAGTATCTTATGTAGCCATATTGGTCGACTGGAAGCCTTCCACAATTTTTCATAAATACTTAAACATAAACACATACCACTGTAACCGGATTTGGGTCTAGATTCTTGACGAAGCTACAAGAAATGAATTTCAAGAGCCTGTTGGGTTAGTTAGGCCAGTAATTTATTAAGGTAGGGAGAGAAGAGAAATAGAAGGAAATAACAGATCATAGATCCCAGGTAGAGAGGAAGGGGCTGAAGACGGATAAAGAGGACCAATTTATAGACTACAATTTCCCATTATAGATTATAAATGCCCAGGTTTTACTTGCATATTGATCCAGGTGGGGGTGAAGAAGGTCAGAACAGGGGTCCAAATTCAAGAGGGAGACAGAACAAAAGCCCTTTGTGCTTGCTTTTTAAACCATTAATTATTCTGCCCCTTTGCTAATGACACAGGAGGAGTCCCAGCTGTTTGCTGTTTGATTGATTACCCCACCCGTCAATCCCCCAGGAAGGTCCAATGATAAGGCCCCTGGAGAATATCCAGGGCTTCTCCTGGCTTCCAGAGGAAATCTTGTTCCGAATGGGAGAATATGTGAGAGTCTTGCAGCAGCCATCTTGGAGGTATTGATATTCACGAGGACATTTTGCCAGGTTTCAGATCTGGCAAATAGGGAATCTTTTGATTCCCTATTTTACTAGCCTGCTTCACCATGATGCCTAAACTGAATTGTTAGTGGGCAGGTATCATCGCCAGGCAGTAGTGGCAGCTGATGCATGAATACTTGAATTCAGTGCATTTGTGAAGTGCTGGTATAATAATGGGGTTTATGAATTTCCTCTTACACCAGTAAGCATCAAAATTTTAATATTTAAAAATATATAAATACAAGTCACATATTCACAAATTAGAGGAAGAAAAGATAAAAACTATCATCTCAATTGATTAAACAAAAATATTTAGTAAAATTTAATAGCCATTCATTAAGGGTAGCTACCAAAAATCTACAATAACTATCCTACTTAATGGTGAAACATGAAAGGAATGAACAAAGATTACAA
>PVKH010048097.1:0-10215 GCA_004027955.1 Chaetophractus vellerosus | reverse complement strand
GGCCCACCCATGGCGGCTTGCCATTCTCAAGGCGGTCTGCCCTCTAGGACAGGTCCCCGGGAACTGAACCCGGGGCCTCCCATGTGGTATGCCGGCGCCCTATCCACTGGGCTATCCAGCCGGCCCCAAAGAACTTCTTTTAGATGCAATATTTGTCCTTGAGGAGTTTACAAGGGAGTTTGGGAAATAGAGATGTGAGAAGGTAACTATAAAATAATATAAATTGCTAACATTTACAGAGATCCTAGTGTGTGCTGGACACGGCACTATGATCACTGAGAATCTCATTTCATCCTCAGAAAAATTTTCAGGGTCAGCGAACATTGCAAAAGATTAAGAAACAGGCCCAGAGACCTTAGGTCTTTGGCTTTGGTTGGCCTAGAAACTAGGTTTTCTGAATCCAAACAAAGGTTTTTTTTCCACATTGCCTCACAAATTCCCCCTAAAGCAGAAATGTAGATAGATGGTAATAGATATCCCCAAAGTGGTACAGATCAAACCCTGTGGGAATATAGAGAAGGGCTCTGCTGTAGGGGGGGGGGAATGTGATATCAGGGATGGTTCCCTGGAGTAGGTATCAGTTAAATTAAGATTGAATGACATTAGAGTTTTTAGTGTAGGGCAAGAGCCTGCCTGCACACTTGCCTGCCTGCGTGTGTGTCCATGATTCTGTAAGATGCCCACAAACCTTGCTTCCAGCCTTGAGAAAGCTGGCCTTCTTTTTGAGTGTATTGACAGCAACTTTATCTGAATTTGGTCTGAGCTCTGATGCACTAAGGTCCAGAGAGGATACATTTTTTGTCAAAGACCACATAGCTTATTAGAAGCAGAGCCAGGGCCAATAAAATTTTACCAATATATTTTTAACTGGCATTTGTTTTGTATTCTTCTTGAATCCCAGTCAGCCATATCTTAAATCATTCTAAAAACTTGATCTAGAGATCAATTATTGGGGTTATTACTGGTGATTTCCAGTTCCTAGTGCATGCACATATGAAAGAAATCACCTTACTTGTAAGTAATCTTTCTTAAAAACGGAGGCACAGAAACTCTATATCACTTAACCATTATGGGAATATTTTGGTAATGGATGGTGGTGATGGTAGCCCTATAGTGTGAATGTAGTTAACACCACTGAGTTTGCATTTCAAAGTGTTTAAAACTAGAAATTTTAGGTTGTATAGATGTTATCAGAAGAAAAAAATATCCCATAGAACTGTAGAACACAGTGAACCCTAATGTAAATTAGGGACTCCAATTAAAAGGATGATTGTAATAATATTAGTTTAACGATTTTAACAAAAGTACCACACTAGTGCAAAGTGTTAATAGGGAAAACTATGTGTGTGAGGTGGGGATATATATGGGAACTCTACACTTTACTGCATGATTTTTCTATAAATCAACAACTTCTCTAATAAAAAAAAAATCAAGGTGCCTGACAGGGTTGTGCCTTCAAATCAGATGGATGAAGTTGCCCGACAACCCACAAGGTGGTTCAGGAGGAGATAGCGTGATGAAGGGAGGAGAGGGGAAAAATGGAAGCACATTAGCAACGTGTGACTAATATTGTATAAGGAACTATAAGCCATAAAGTAGTCTGCGTTAGAAACAAAGTTCAGGATGTTGTAGAAAAATGTAATAAAGTAAAAGATCTGAAGACAGTGGGAGTCTTTACTTTGGTGAATAAAAGTTTGCAATATTGACAATGTGTCAAGTTTCGATTGTCATCGTAATGGAAAAAGATAATCTACCTCTACTTTTAATTCTGTACATGTTCAATAATAAGCTTAAAAATGCACACCAGGGGCCGGCTTGATAGCCCAGTGGATGGGGTGCCGGCATGCCACATGGGAGGCCCCGGGTTCGATTCCCGGGGACCTCTCCTAGCGGGCAGACCGCCTTGAGAGTGGCAAGCCGCCATGGGCGGGCCGGAGCCGCCGTGGGCAGGGCAGGAAGCTGCCACGGACGGGGCGAGAGCCGCCACGGGCAGGGCAGGTTGCCCGCGGGTGGAGCGCAGCCAGCCACCCGTGAACTGAAGCAAGCGCGGGCCGTGAATGGACGCAGAGACTGCCCACAGGCGGGGAAAGCCGCGCCTGCGCAGTGACCACTCTCGGCGCGTTGCTGCAGCGGGGGGAAGGGGAGATATGTAATAAAATAAATAAATCTTTAAAAAAAAAAATGCACACCAGAGTTCAGAAGGTAGTGTTAGCAAAAATCAATTTCATTCACTTTATAAATTTGAAAAATAAAAAAGCTTTTTGGGAAAAAGGTCCAGTTTATAAGGCTTCATATGGACTGGTTTTATTAGTTTTGGTTTTGGGGGAAAAAAGGATGCTAGCTGGTCTATAAGATTGTATACATATATCAATTTCTTTGACTAGATATATAAAAATGTACTATTCATTTAATAATGTGCTACAAACCAGAATAAAAAGAGGTTGGTTTTATTAATTAGGATATTTGCTCTAATTAACTCATTAGTGCTAAGTATTTAATGACTTAAAAAGACCAGTGCAGCACAAGCTTAAAAATAATTAATGACGTGTAATTTAGAAGCTTGTGAGTAAAAAGAGCTTGAGTGATAGCTAGCTTTATCTTCCACTGGAAGATAAGAGTGACTTGCTTTTCATATAAAATGATTCTTTAAAATTTTTCATTGTTGTACATTTCCAAAATACACCAAAAAACACACCCAAATACAAAACACATAATGAACTCATCTTTTCCCATCACTTAGCCTGTCAAGATTTTGTTAATCTTGTTTTATTTATTCCCCTACCCTACTCTTTTATTTTTGCTAGAATCTTAAAAAAAAACCCAGATGCCATATTATTTCACCCTAAATACTTTACTATATATGACTAACAGATGAGGGGTTTTTAAAAATGTATCCACAGCACCATTATTATGTCAAATAAAGTTCATTTTTATCATCATTTAATATCTACTCTGTATTCAAATTTTTCAGTTGTCTAAAGTATCTTTTTTATTGTTGGTTTGTTAAAATAGAGATCCAAAGCAAGGTCCAAGCAAATACATTTAATTTGGTTGATATGCATAAGTCTCTTTTAATCTATAACAGATCCCTCTCCCCCTTTTATAATATTTATTTGGAATAAATCAGGTCATTTGTCCTGTAGAATATTCCATATTTCAGACTTGGCTGATTGTTTGCTTGTCAGGTCAAATGATTTGTTCCTTTACCCTCCAATTCCTGTAAATGGTAGTTCGATCTAGATGCTTACGTATATTCGGATTAAAATAATTCATTAAAAAATTTCTTAGAAATGCCTGCAAAAGTCAAATGTTATAGTATTTTGGCATTATAAAATTATTTAGTACCTCAAGTGAGTCCATCATTTTTACATAAGATAAAAATGAGGCATAATTTACATACAATAGAATGCACAGATCTCAACTGTTCAATTTGATGAATTTTGGCAATTGTATACTCCCATTTAACCAAACCTTAAACAAGATATAGAACATTTCCACCACCCCAGAAAGTTCCTTTGTGCTCCTATCTGGTCAATCTTCCTTTCTAGAGGCAACCACTACCTAATTTCTGTCACCATATATAGTTTTTCTTGCTCTTGTATATAAATAGCTTCCTTTTCTCAACATGGTATTTTTGAGATTCATCTATACTGTTGCATATATCAGTATTTCTTACCTTTTTATTGCTGAGTAGCATTCTGTTGTATGACTATGCCACAGTTTATCTCTTCTGTTGATGGACATCTGGGCTGTTTCTAGCTTTTAGCTATTATGAATTTATCTTTTCTAAACATTCTTTTTGTGGATGTATATTTTTATCTCTCATGGGTAAATACCAAGGAGTATGCTCTAAGGTTATCTTTCTGAGACCTCCTGCATAAGAAATCTCTGCCTACCCTAAGTTTGTAAAGTTATTCTTCTCTGTTTTCTTCTGGAAGATTAATGGTTTTAGTTATTGTTTAGTTCTTTAATTCATTTGGAATTGATTTTTGGGTCTGATGTGAGGGGTGTTAGGTAGATGTTAACGGTCTTTTTGCTTCTATACACGTATTCAGTCTTTTTTTTTTTTTTTAAAGATTTATTTATTTTATTACATATCTCCCCTTCCCCCCACTGCGGTGACGCGCCGAGAGTGGTCACCGAGCAGGCGCGGCTTTCCCCGCTTGTGGGCGGTCTCTGCGTCTGTTCACGGCCTGCGCTTGATTCAGTTCGCGGGTGGCTGGCTGCGCTCCATCCGCGGGCGACCTGCCCTGCCCGTGGCGGCTCTTGCCCTGTCCGTGGCAGCTTCTTGCCCTGCCCACGGCGGCTCCGGCCCGCCCATGGCGGCTTGCCATTCTCACGGCGGTCTGCCCGTTAGGAGAGGTCCCCGGGAACCGAACCTGGGGCCTCCCATGTGGTATGCCGGCGCCCTATCCACTGGGCTATCGAGCCGGCCCCTACGTATTCAGTCTTTACAGTATCATTTGGTGAAAAGACTTTGCTTTCCTCAGAGATTTGCCTTATGTCCTTGTTGAAAATCAATTGCTTCTTTACATGTGGCTCTATTAACTTGCCCTTATGCCAATTCCACAGCCCTGATTACTCTAGCTTAAGAGTAAGACTTGAATTCAGAAGGTGAACTTCAGTTTTGATTTGTCAATTCTTAAAAATGCTGCTTATATTTTAATTGTTACATGAATAGAATCTATAAATCATATTGGGGAAAATAAATATTTAACAATCTAAAGTCTTCTAATCTTGAACATGATATATATCTCCATTTATTTAGATCTTCTTGAAGTTTCTTAGCAATGTTTGGAGTTTTCAAAACAGAAAACTTATACAACTTTTATTAGATTTACTCCTCTGTATTTGAGTTTTTGATGCTTTTATAAATGGTAATTTAAAATTTCATTTTCTATTTTTTTTGTCTAGTATGGAGAAATAAGACTCTCTTTTGGATATCAACCTAATATTTTGCAACCGTGCCAAATTTACTCACTTGTTTTCATAGCTTTTTTTCTCCCTGTGGATTTCTTACAGTTTTATATGTGTGCGATTATATTATCTGGGGAAAGAATAGTTTTCTTTTTACTTCCTTTCCAAACTATATGCTCCCCCCCCCCTTTTTTTTCTTGCCTTATCACTTGGGCTAAAACTTCCAGTAATTAAAACATTGAAATAGAAATGGTGAGAGCAGAAATTCTTAAACATTCTAGGGAAATAGTGCTTAAATTTACCATTGAGTTTATTACCTGCAAGATTTTTCATTGATGCCCTTTATCAGATTGAAAAAAAATCATATTCTTAGTTTGCTGAGAGTTTCATGGTACAGAAGCATTGTAATTTTTCAAATTTTTTTGTTTATCATATGATTTTTTCCTGTTATTTTGTTAATGCGATGAATTACATTTTTTATTAGAGAAGTTATGAGTTTACAAAGCAATCATGCATGAAATACAGGATTCCTGTACATCAACCGACCACCAACAGCTTGCATTGTTGTGAAACATTTGTTACTATTGATGATAGCACTTTGTAAAAAATAATTGTACTATTATTTAACAGTAGTTACCTTTGTTACAATTGATGAAATATTATGAAAACAATTCTATTGTTCATTATTTACATTAAGTGAATTTTCCCCTATACCAACCTATTATTACCACCTTGTATTAGTATTGTATATTTTTTATAATTCATGAAAGAACATTCTTATACTTGTGCTATTAACTATAGTCCATCATCTACAATAGGGTCTACTGTGTTGTGCAGTCTTATGTTTTACCTTACAGTTTTTATTCTAGTAATATATACATCTTAAAGTTTCCTCTTCTAACCACTGACATAACCACCATCCATTTCCACATCTTTACAATCAGCCTAAATAGAAAGTCTGTACCAGTTATGCACCAACTCCACATTCTCTAACACCAATCTATCTCCTGGTAACTAGTATTCTAGTTTCTAATTCGGTGAGTTTGCTTATAATTAGTTCATATCAGTGAGATTTATATTATTGGTCCTTTTGTGTCTAGCTTATTTCACTCATCATAATGTCCTCAAGATTCATCCATGTTGTCACATGCCTCAGGACTTCATTCTTTTTTACAGCTGAATAATATTCCATAGTATGTGTATACCACATTTTGTTTATCCATTCATCAGTTGATGGAAACTTGGGCTGTTTCCATCTTTTGGCAATTGTGAAGAATGTTGATATGAACATCGGTGTGCAAATGTCTGTTCCAGTCCCTGCTTTCAGTTCTTCTGAGTATATACATAGTGGTGGGATTACTGGATCATCTGGTAATTCTATACTTAGCTTTCTGAGGAAACACTAAACTGTCTTCCACAGTGGCTGTAATATTTTAGATTCCCACAAGCAGTGAATAAGTGTTCTTATTTCTCCACATCCTCTCCAACACTTGTAGTTTTCTGTTTCTATTTTAATAGTGACCATTTTAGTACGTGTGAAAAGATATCTCATTGTGGTTTTGATTTGCATTTCCCTAATAGTTGGTAATGTTTAGCATCTTTTCATGTGCTTTTTAGCCATTTGTATTTCTTCTTTGGAGAAATGTCTATTTAAGTTTTTTGCCTATTTTTTAAAAATTGGGTTGCTTGTCTTTTTATTGTGGATTAGTAGTATTTCTTTAAATATTCTGGATATTAAACCTTTATGGGATATGGTTTTCCAAATATTTTCTCCCATTGAGTAGGCTGCCTTTTCACTTTCTTGACAAAGTTCTTTGAAGCATGAAAGTATTTAATTTTGAGGAGGTCCCATTTATCTATTTTTTTCCTTTTTTGCTTGTGCTTTGGGTGTACAGTCTAAGAACCCATTGCCTACCACAAGATCTTGAAGATGCTTCCCTATGTTTTCTAGGAGTTTTATTTCTGGTTCTTATATTTAGGTCTTTTATCCATTTTGAATTAAATTTTACAAGTGGTGTGAGAAAGTGGTCCTCTTTCATCCTTTTGCATATGGATATCCAGTTCTCCCAGCACCACTTGTTGAAGAGACTATTCTTTCCCATTTGAGGGGACTTGACATCCTTGTCAAAAGTCAATTGCCCATACATGTGAAGGTATATTTCTGATCTCTCAATATGATTCCATTGGTCAATTTATCTTTCTTTATGCCAGTACCATGCTGTTTTGACAATTGTAGCTTTGTAATATGCTTTAAAATCAGGCTGTGTGAGTCCTCCAACTTTTTTCTTCTTTTTCAAGATGTTTTTGGCTTTTTGGGGCTCCTTATCCTTCCAACTATATTTGGTAATTCCCCACAACAGGGTTCACTATGTTATACAGTCTCATGTTTTATCATCTTGATTTCTTCTTGTGACATACATGGCCCTACACTTCCACTTTCAACCACAATCACACACATAATTCAGTGCTATTAATTACACTCACAGTACCATGCTGTTTTGAGAACTCTTTGATTGCTTTTAGCAATGTTTTGTAGTTTTCTGTGTACAAATCCCTTACATCCCTAGTTAGACTTATTCCTAGATATTTAATTCTTTTTTTTTTTTTAAAGATTTATTTATTTTATTACATATCTCCCCTTCCCCCCACTGCGGCGACACGCCGAGAGTGGTCACTGCGCAGGCGCGGCTTTCCCCGCTTGTGGGCAGTCTCTGCGTCCATTCACGGCCGGCTTTCAGTTCGCGGGTGGCTGGCTGCACTCCATCCGCGGGTGACCTGCCCTGCCCGTGGCGGCTCTTGCCATGTCCGTGGCAGCTTCTTGCCCTGCCCACGGTGGCTCCGGCCCGCCCATGGTGGCTTGCCATTCTCAAGGCAGTCTGCCCGCTAGGAGAGGTCCCCGGGAATCGAACCCGGGGCCTCCCATGTGGTATGCCGGTGCCCTATCCACTGGGCTATCGAGCCGGCCCCGATATTTAATTCTTTTAGTTGCTATTGATTATGGAATTTTTAAATAATTTCTTCCTTAGATTGTGCATTACTAGTGTGTAGGAGCACTACTTATTTTATATGTCGATCTTGTATCCTGCCACTTTGCTGAACTTGTTTATTAGCTTTAGTAGCTTTGTTGTAGGTTTTTCAGGACTTCCTACCTATAGGATCATGTCATCTGCAAATAGTGAAAGTTTTACTTCTTTGTTTCCAATTTGGATATCTTTTATTTCTTTTTCTTGTCTAGCTGCTCTGGTTAGAACTTTTAGCACAATGTTGAATAACAGTGGTGTAGCGGGCATCCTTGTCTTGTTCCAGATCTTAAAGGGAAAGCTTTCAGTCTTTCACCATTGAGTATGATGTTAGTTGTGGGTTTTTCATATATGCCATTTATTATGTTGAGGAAGTTTCCTTCTATTTCTATTTTTCAAAGTGTTTGTATCAAGCAAGGATGCTGGATTTTGTCCAATGCGTTTTCTGTGTCTGTCTAGATTGTGTAGTTTTCCCCCTTCATTTTATTAATGTGATGTATAACACCAATTGATTTTCTTGTGTTGAACCACCCTTGCATACCTTGGATAAAACCCACTTGAACATGATGTATAATTCTTTCAATTTGCTGTTGCATTCTATTTGCCAGTATTTTTTTTTTTTGAGGATTTTTGCATCTATATTCATAAGAGAAATTGGTCTGTAATTTTCTTTTCTTTTAGTATCTTTATCTGGCTTTGGTTTTAGGGTAATGTTGGCCTCCTAGAATGAGTTAGGTAGTGTTCCTAGCGCCTCAAAATTTTTTTGGAAGTGTTTGAGGAGGATTGGTATTAATTCTTCTTGGAATGGTTGGTAGAATTCACCTGTGAGTCCACCTGGTTCTGGGTTTTTCTTTGTTGAGAGGTTGCTTTTTTTAAATTCACAGACTTTTTATTAATTTTTTATTTTTTAAATTATCCCCCTTCCCCCACGGAGATGGATCCCTTGTCTGTCTGCTCATTGTCTGCTTGTCTTCCTCAGGAAGCACCAGGAACTGAACTTGGGACCTCTCTTGTGCAAGGCAAGTACCCAACCACTTGAGCCACTTCCACTCGTGGCTCCTTGCAGCTTATCTTCTTTAGGAGGCACTGGGAACTGAACCCAGGACCTCCTCTGTAGAAGGTAGGCTCCCAATTGCTTGAGCCAAATCCACTTCCCAAGTTGAGTGGTTTTTGATGACCGATTCAATATCTTCATTGTAATTGGTCTGTTGAAGTTTCCTATTTCTTCTGAAGTCAGTGTAGGTTGTTGGTGTGTTTCTAGGAATTTGCCCATTTCATCTAAGTTGTCTAATTTGTTGGCATACCATTGCTCATAGTATCCTCTTGTGATCCTTTTTATTTCTGTGGGGTCAGTAGTAATGTCCCTCTTTTTCAGTCTAGCTAAGGTTTTTTTTTTTTTTTTTTAAGTCTTCAGTCAAGCTTTTAATGAAAAGATCATAAAATAACAGTTTCTCATTACTGTATATTAAGACTGCACACTTCTGAATGGAGAGATCAGTCCTCGGTGAATTGCTTTTTCTATGACACTTTGGGGAGCTGCAGTGCAGCTTTTACCTGAATTTATTCAAACTCTGGAGGGAAATGAACTTAAGCTGAGGACTGACGGTGGCGGTGGCCAGTAAAGGAGTGTGATCCTGGGCTGTTCCTGCCACTCTCAGGGAAGGACATAAAAGTGGGACATGATTCCTCTCCAGCTCTGATCAAACAAAATAGCTATAGCCCCCTCCCTCCCCCTCCCCCTTAAGGTATTTGCAAATGGGTCAGTGCCCAACCCGGGGGTCCCTGAGGGGTGGGCGGGGGAGGGCAAGTGATGGGTGGAGTTATAGAGAGGCTGCCCTCAGCACCTGGCCCTGTGGAGCCCTGCCAAGTGGAGGGGGGGAGCCCTGGGAGGCTCCCCTGCCCCCAACGAGGTCTGTTATACAGCATTTTTTGAGGTCAATAAATTACAGCAATAAATAGCAAGGTGAGGTAGGGGGAGGGGTTCCCGGTAGAAAAATCAAGTGGGGTGACTGAAGCTGGGAGGACTCCTAGGAAAGGGGGGACCTGGGCAGCCTGGATCATCACTGCTCATGGCCCTAGCCCATCCCCAATGTGGAGTGTCAGACCAAGGTTCTGGCTGGCCCCTTCCCAGCCCTTCACTCCTGGCATCAGATTCACAGGTTCAATTTCGGCTGAGTCACATCTGCCCCAACACAGGATTCTGGAAAATAAGGACCCTGGTCCCTTTGGGGGGAGGGTGGCGGCGGGGGTGGCAGGGGCTGAGACTCCCGTGCCTCAT
>PVKH010048096.1:0-10232 GCA_004027955.1 Chaetophractus vellerosus | reverse complement strand
AAACTACAATGCATTATTAAAAGAAATCAAAGAAGACCTAAATAAATGGAAGAGCAATATGTGTTCATGCATTAGAAGACTATGTATTGTTATGATGTTAGCTCTACCCAAATTGATATAGAGATTCAATGCAATTCTGATAAAAATTCCTATAGCCTTTTTAAAAATAAAAAAAATGGAAAACCCAATTATCAAATTTATTTGGAAGGGGAAGGGGCCTTGCATAGCCAGAAACATCTTAAAAAGAAAGAATGAAGTTGTAGGTCTCTCACTTCTGGATTTTAAATCATATTACCTAGCTACAGAGGTAAAAATAGCATGGTACTGGCATAATGATAGACACACAGGTAATGGAACCAAATTGATGATTAGACCCTCAATTAGATAGATCCTCATATCTATGGTCAAGTGATTTTTGACAAAGCTGTCAAACCCACACAGCTGGGGCAGAACAGTCTATTCAACAAATCATGGGATTACTGCAATCTGGGAGAACTGGATATCTATATCCAAAAGAAAGTAAGTGGACCTCTACCTCACACCTTATACAAAAATTAACTCAAAATGGAAAACAGACCTAAATATAAAAGAGAGGACCATAAAACTCCCAGAAGAAAGATTAGGGAAATATCTTCAAGACTTGGTAGTAGGTGGTGGTTTCTTACACCTTATACCAAAAGCATGAACAATAAAAAAAAGGATAAATGGGACCTCCTCAAAGTTAAACAAATATGTGCTTCAAAGGATGTTGTCAAGAAGTCAAAGAGGCAACCCATTTAATAGGAGAAAATATTTGGAAACCACATATCAGATAAAGGTTCGATTTTCATTGTATATAAACAGATCATACAACTCAAAAATAAATGAGCAAGCAAACAAATAAAAAATGGGTAGGGAGTGGATGCAGTTCAAGCAGTTGAGTGCCTGCCTCCCACAAGGGAGGTCCTGGGTTGGGTTCCCGGTGTCTCCTAAAGAAGACAAACAAACAATGAGCAGACAACAAGCAGACATTGAGAAAAAAAAATTGAGCAGACATCAAGCAAAAAATGTACGAGCAGACAATGAGCGAAAATACAATGAGCAGACAACTTGCATAAACAAGCAGACAACGAGCAAAAATAAAACAAAACAGCAAGCAAACAGACATGGGTGACATCTCGGAGGACGGGGGGGTGGGGAGTGTGGAATGGGCAAAAGACTTAAATAGACATTTCTCCCAAGAGGAAATACAAAGGCAAAAATTCACATGCCAAAATGTTCAATATCACTAGCTATTACTGAAATGCAAATCAAAACGACAATGAGATATCATCTCACACCAAATAGAATGGCCATTATTAAAAAACAGAAAACAACATATGCTGAAGAGGATGTGGAGAAATAGGAACACTCCTTCACTGTTGGTGGGAATGTAGAATGGTGCAGCCTCTGTGGGAAACAGTTTGACGGTTCCACAGGAAGCTAAATATAGACCTGCCGTATGATCTGGCAATCCCTCTACTAGGAATATATACAGAAGAGCTGAAACCAGTGATGTGAACAGACACTTGCACACTCATGTTCATAGCACCATTGTTTACAATTGCCACAGATAGAAACAAGTGTCCATCAACTGATGAATGGATAAACAAAATGTGGTCTAGATATATGATGGAATACTATGCTGCTGTAAGAAGAAAGAATTTAGGGCATATATGATAACATGGATGAACCTTGAGGACCTTATGCTAAGTGAAATAAGCCAGACACAAAAGGACAAATATTGTATGGTCTCACTAGTATGATCTAAATATGGAGAGTAAACCCAGGGAGTTAAAACATAGGGTATAGGTTAGTAGGAGATAGGAAGAAGACTGAAATGGGGTACTGATGCTTAATGTATAGAGAATTTCAATTAGCTTGACTGTATAAGTGTGGAAATGGATAGAGTTGATGGTAACACATTATAGTGAGAACTAACACAGCTGGTCTATAAATGGGATTATGGTTGAAAAGGGTAGTTTAGGGATGTAAATGTCAGTTGAAAGAAACCTAGAGAATAAATCTAGGGACTGAATAACATAGTGACCCTGGAGGTGGATGAGGATTGTGGTTAATAATACAAAATACAAGAATGTTCTTCTATGAACTAGAACAAATTTACATCACTATTACAAGGTGGTAAGAATATAGTGATGCATAGGAAAAATACAATTCATGTAATGTATGTACTATAGTTAACAGCAATATTGTAATATTCTTTCATCAATGTCAAAGACAGAACTATAACAATGCTAAGGGTCAATAATAGAGGGTATGAGATTTTTTCTTTTGGACTAAGGGAAATGTTGAAAGGTTTACTGAGGCGATGACTGCACAACTCTGTGATGAATGTGAGAGCCACTGAGCATACACTTCTGATAGAATGTACAAGTCATGGGAATGTATAACACAGTGAACCATGTGGTGGAAGATGGACTGCGGTTAAAAGTACAAATATGACAAAAGTTCATGTTCTCTCATGAACTATAAGAAATGTACAATACTAATACATAGTTTTAATAATAATGGGTGTATGTAAAAAATATACCAAGGGTATGTTATGGACCATAGTTAAATGGTAATAGTCTGAGGATACTCTTTCATAATCTTTAACAAATGTTCTACAATAATGTCAGGTGTTGGTGGAAGGGTGATATATGGGGATTCTGGACATTATGCATGATTGTTTGTGAGCTCACAACTTCTCTAATAAAAACCACAATTTTAAAAATACAGATGCCCAGGTCGTGTCATCAAATGTTCTGACCCAGCTGGATGAGGTTAACCTTGGCTTCTATATTTTTTATACCCTCCTGAATTATTTCCAATGTACAGCCAGGGTTAAGGAAACCATAGAATCACAGATCTGAAAGCGACTTTAGAGACAATCTAATTCAGATATCTTTATAACACACTGACTCATTCAGCACATGTTTGAACACCTCTAGTGATATGGAAATTACAGGCTGCTAGTGCAGTTCATTCTCTGAACAGCTCTGGAAGTTGGGAAAAAAATGCCTTACTTAGAGCCATAATCAAAACATATGTTATGGTCTTTTGATTTTGACCAACAAAAATTTAATTTCTTTTACATATGTTGGTCTTTCAAATACTTGAAACAATTAACAGTTCTCCTTGGCCTACTAGACTTTCACTCACAAGGCTAAGTAATCCAAACTCTTTCTAGTACGGCTTCTCTGAACTCATCCAATTTAACCTTTTCCTTTTTCAGTTTGGTCCACAGGACTGAACACTTAGTTAAGTGTGGTTATCATTTTCCATATTTTTTGTCTATTAAACCAGTCTAAGGGTGTTTTAATTTCAAGGCAACACATTTATAATTCATTCTGTTACTAAGTAGCATCGCTATTTTATTAGTTATCTTTTGCTGCATATATATCAAATTACCCCCAAACCTAAACAACTTGAAACAACAAACATTTATTATCTCACATAGTTTCTGAAGGTCAAGAATCTAGTAGCATCTTAACTGAATGGTTCTGGTTCAGGGTCCCTCACAAATCTGCAGTCAAGCTTGTGACTGGAGTCAGTAGTCATTGGCATTTGTCCATGTCCCCTTGCCTTTTGGCTGGCAGCTCCAGTTCTTTGTCACATGCGCTTCTCCATAGGGCTGCTTTTTTTCATGGCAGCTGGCTTTCTTTAGAGCAAGTGATCCAAGGGGACATAATAGCTCACACAAAGCCACAGTCTCTTTAAAACTTCCTATCAGAATACTTTTGCTGTATTCTAGTCATTGGGATGGGTCATTAAGTCAAGTCAACACACATGGGGAAGGGATTTGATTTCCAATTCTTGAAGGGAGGTGTATCAAAGAATATGTGTATATATTTTAAAAACCACCAGAGTAATGATTCTGAATTGATGAAATTGCTCTTTTGTACACAACTAAAATACTTTATTTTTTTATTTTTACAATTTATTCTTTATTAAAGAAGTTGGGGGTATATAGAACAATCACACAAAAAATACAATATTCCCATATACCACCCTATTATTTACACCTTGCATTGGTGTCGAACATTCAATTGACGTAAGCACATATTTGTAATTGTACTATTAACTATAGTGCATGGTCTAACTTAAGGTTCACTGATTATTTTGTGCAGTTTTAAAAACTTTTATTCTGTTACCATATATACAACCTAACATTTCTCCTCTTAACAAACTTCAGATATATAATACAGTATAATACAATTACATTCACAATATTCTGATACCATCACCATCACCATCACCTATTACCAAAATATTTCCATCATTCCATTTTGGAACCCTGCACATTTTAAGCCCTAACCCATCCATTGGTAACCTATATTCGAGATTCTGAATCTATGACTTTGCTTATTCTAATTATTTCATATCAGTGAGATAATATAGTATTTGTCCTTTTGTGTCTGGCTAATTGCACTGAGTAGAATGTCTTCAAGGTTCATCCATGTTGTCACATGTATCAGGATTCCATTACTTTTTATGGTTAAATAATATTCCACTGCATGTATATACCACGTTGTTTATCCATTTATCAGTTGATGGATGCTTGGGTGGCTTCCATCTTACAGAAATTGTGAATAATGCTGTTATGAACATCAGTGTGCAAATATTTATTCAAGTCCATACTTTAAATTCTTTCAGGTATATAGCTAGTGGTGGTATTTCTGGGTCATGTAGTAGTTCCATATGTAACTTTCTGAAGAAGCACTAAAATGTCTTCTACCAGTGCCTGTACCTTACATTGACACCAGCAATGAATGAATGTTAATTCTCCATATCCTCTCCAACACTTGTAATGTTCTTTTTTTTTTAATGGATATGAAATGGTATCTCATTGTGGTTTTGACTTGCATTTTCTTGATGGCTAATGATCTTAAGCATCATTTTATGTACTTTCTGGCCATCTGTATATCTTCTTTGGAGAGATGTCAATTCAAGTCTGTTGCCCAATTTTTAATTGAGTTGTTTGTCTTTTTGTTGTTAAGTTGAAGGGTTTCTTTATATATTCTAGATATTAAACCTTTATAGAAAATGTGGTTCCAAATATTTTATCCCATTGAGTAGGTTTTTTTTTTTTACTTTCATGATAAAATCCTTTGAAGTACAAACATTTTTAATTTTGATGAGGTCCCATTTATCTATTTTTCTTTTGTTGCTTGTCCTTTGGATGTAAAGCCTAAGAAGTCATTGCCTAACAAAAGGTCCTGAAGATGCTTTCTTATGTTCTCTTCAAGAGTTTGATAGTTCTGGTTTTTGTATTAAGGTCTTTGATCCATTTTGAGTTGATTTTTGTATAAGATGTGATATACGGGTCCTCCTTTTTTTTTTTTTTTTTTTTTTTGCTAATGGAGATCCAATTTTCCTAGAGCCATTAGTGAAATTGACTATTCCTTCCCATTTGAATAGCCTTCACCCCCTTGTCAGAAATCAGTTGGCCATAAATGTGATTGTTGGCTTCTAAGCTCTCAATTTGATCCCATTTGTCTACATGTCTGTGCTTGTGCAAGTACAATGCTGTTTTGATTACTGTGGCTTTGTAATAAGTTTTATGCTTGGGAATTGTGATTCCTCCAACTTCATTCTTCATTTTCAAGATGTCTTTGGCTACTGGGAGCCACTTAGCTTTCCATATCAGTTTGATGATTGGCTTTTCTATTTCTGCAAATGAGATTATTGGGATTTTGATTGGATTTGCATTGTATCTATTAATCACTTTGGGTAGGACTGACATCTTAATATTTAGTCTTTCAATCCATGAACATGGAATGTTCTTCCACTTATTTAGGTTCTCTTTGATTTCTTTTAGCAGTGTTTTGTAGTTTTCTGTGTAAAAGTCCTTTATATCCCCGTGAATGGAATGTTTTTCTTGATTTTTTTTCTGATTGTTCATTGATTGTATATATAAATACTACAGGTTTTTGGATATTAATCTTGAACCCTGTCACTTTGCTGAATTTGTTTATTAGCTCTAGGAACTTTATCATGGATTTTTCAGGATTCTCTCTCTATAGGATCATATCATGTGCATTTAGGGCAAGTTTTACTTCTTCCTTTCCAATTTGGATTTCTTTTACTTTGTTTTTTGTTTACTTGCTCTGGTAAGAACTTCCAGTTCAATGTTGAATAACAGTGATGATAGTGGGTATCCTTGTCTTGTTCCTGATCTTAGAAGGAGAGCTTTCAGTCTTTCACCATTAAGTATGATATCAGTTGTGGGTTTTCATATATGTCCTTTATCATGTTGAGGAACTTTCCTTCTATTCCTAGTGTTCTAAGTGTTTTTATCTAGTAGGGGTGTTGGATTTTGTCAACTGCCTTTTCTGCCTCAATTGAGATGATCAAGTGGTTTTTCCCCTTCTTTCTGTTAATGTTTTGAACTACATTAATTGCTTATCTTATATTGAACCCACCTTTGCACACCAGCAATAAATCCTACTTGATAATGGTGTATAATAATTTTTATGTGCTGTTGGATTTGGTTTGCTTTATTTTGTTGAGGACTATTACATCTATTTTCATAAGAGATAGTGGTCTGTAATATTCTTTTCATGTGGTATCTATTTGGCTTAGGTATAAAGGTGATGTTGACCTTGCTGAATGAATTAAGGACTGGTCCCTCCTCTTCAATTTTGAGCAGACTTGGAGTTAAGTCTTCTTGGAGTGTTGTAAAATTCCCCTGTGAAGCCATCTGGCCCTGATTTTTTCATTGTTGGGAGGTTTTTGATTACCGATTCAATCTCTTTACCAGTAATTGGTTTGTTGAGACTTTCTAATTCTCCCCGAGTCAGTGTAGGTAGTTTGTGTTTCTAAAGAATTTGTCCATATTATCCAGGTTATCTAAATAAATAGCACACAGTTGTTCATATTATTCTCTTATTGTCCCTTTTATTTCAGTGGTGTCAGTAATAATGTTCCCCTTTTCATTTTTGATTTTCATTATATGTATCCTCTCCCTTTTTGTTTTGTTTATGATGTTGTGCACATATATATATATATATCTTTATAAATATAAAGAGATTTATTTTAACAAATTGGCTTGCACAAGTTTTGTGTCTGGCATGCCTGAAGTTTATAGGGCAGGCTGGCAGGCTGGAAGTTCAGACAAAAGTTGAAAAAGTTGATGCAGGTAGAATTTCTTCTCTAGGAAATATCAAATTTTTGCTTCTAAGGCCTTTGACTGATTAGATGTGATCAACTCACATTATGGAGGGTATTCACCTGATTATGGATGCTAATCACATCCACAAAATACTTTCACAGCAACATCTAGGTAAATTGATCAAGCATTTGGACTCATAACCTTGCCAAGGTAACACATAAAATTAACCTTCACAATAGTGAATGCAAAATCCAGTCTGATTTGTAAAATCTGCAAGATTTGATTTATTTTAAGATTCAGGCTTTCTCCAAAGTAAATCCTAAAACCTAGCTTCCATAAGAAAATTTTTTACACAGGCTTTATAAATATCTTCATATTACAATAAATTTGCATCATCTTACCATCCAGGCTTCTCCCCTATAAACAAGAAGCACCATCATTCTATAGTTTATCATACACTTTTAATGTTTTTCTCTGATATTTTATCTTATGATATTATTTCTATAGATCCTTGGTACACTCACTAATACATGTAGCATTAGACAATTCACATTTTATATCGTTCTCTGGTAAAAAGGTATTCTTGTTACTCTGGTTTCAGAGCACAGCTCAAAATTATTCTCAGCAACATTCAGCATCAATACACAAAAACACCCCAGCAATTAATCAACCAGCCAATCAAGCAAACACAAAACTAAGGTTATATTAATTCAGCAAAACAAAAATAACAATAAAAAAGAAAACAACAATGAAAAGTACTTTGCATATTCTAAGATGGAAAGGAATTCATAGTGTATTTATTAGTGGGGCGTTTGAAACACTCAATACAAACACTTAATATTCTCTGATTGATTTTAGATGATATCAAGTCCCCAAAATTGGAAAATACTGTTTCCTTGATCTAAAGAAGCTCTATTACTGTCCATGTATTTCCCAAATATGCTTTCCCAATTTGATTATCTACAATTCTAACTTTGGTAAAGAGAGTACTGTTCTTGAACCAGGCACTTGGCTTGGAGAAACCCCAGCCAAGCAACCTGACTGAACAGGAAATTACTTATTAAAATGGCCCAGGAAATAGTTTTCACAAAAGAGTCTTAATAGAGGTCATCAAGGCCAATTATTATACAAGACTGACAGTTTCAATGGAGATGCATTATTTACTGGAAAGAAAATAAGTTCATTTCCTATAAAATCAGCGAATGTAATAATATTCACAATAGCAGCCACCAAATGTCAGGAAGAGGTTTCACTTGTAAGACTTTTTTGAGAAGAAATGAGTTGTGAGTTGTGTTTTATAGTGTGTCTGAAGTGCAGAATCTGGAAAATAAGTCAGCTATTCTTATTTTTAAGGATTCAAATTTGAATAAAGCATTGTAAGGAAAGGAAGAGTTCATTCCTCCAAGAAACTCTCATTGCTAGATTAACTGTTACTCTCCTGTGCTCTCATATAGCCTCCTGTGGGTATTTACCCAATTATCACTCTATGTGTTATTTTCCTCCTTTTTTCTCTTCTCACAGCAGTTTCTTGTGCACAGAGGACATAGTGTTCAGCACAAAGACCCCCAGTGCCTATAATATTGCCTTGTAAATGATAGGCAGCAATAAAAATATTTATGAAGTGAATGAGTGATGAGTATAATCTTAACTACACAAAAACAACCAAATTATGAAGAGCAGTTGTTTAGCGTAATGGGGTGGACTATTGACTATTTTTATTTCCAAAAGATGTATTTTCTTTTTAAAAAAAAACATTATTCTTGTAACATGTATACAACATAAAATGTCCCATTTTAGTAACTTTCAAGTATACAATTAAGTGTTGTTAATTACATTTATAATGTTGTGCTTCCATCACCACGTCCATGATCAAAGCTTTTCACTTGAGCAACTGAGCATCCTACCTATCCAGAACATGTCCAGACACAAGGATCACTTTAAAAATAATCTAGACACAAAGGAAAAAGCCAGGCAAAGCCATACTTGGTTAAGAGCTGAGAGGTGAGCCCAAACACCGACATGGAATCCTTGTCCTTGTGTTGTGGCAGAATTATTTTTTCCTAGGTAGGAAGCTCTACAGGCTGGTACCACCTTAGCTTTCTAAAGAATGCAGAGGTGACACCACCTCCTTGAATAAGGAAAAGGCCCTCAAACCTTCTTAATTCACATCCCAGTGAAAGGCTAGTAACAGAATTCTATGATGACAATGTTTCTCAACCAGTGGTGGTTTTGTCCCCCTAGGTGACATTTGGCAATATCTGGAGACACTTTTGATTGTTACAACTGGGGGAATACAGGTAGAGGCCAGGGATGCTGCTAATATTTTACAAGACACAGAACCTGCCACCCCCACAAACAAAGAATTATATGGTACAAAATGCCAACAGTCACAAAAGGGCAATAGTGTCAAGCTTGAGGGACATTTTTCTATGGTAATGTGAGACTATCGCTAAATAGGTAAATTTCTTAGTGCACACCAGCTATTGTTGGTCATGTAAATAATATCAATAACATTCTTTATCCTTTGCATATAGGATATAGTTGCTTCAGCCATCTAAATGCTTTGAATCAAACTAGTTAAGTCAATAGTTCTATGAAGACATGGTCTTAAGGGTAGTGTCACTATACCTACAGTAGCATGCTTGTTAAATGGTCATCTTGTCAATGTTTTCTTTTCAAAATAAAACAAAAATCTGTTTTTGGCTTTTGGTTCCCTTCTGACAATATTATCTTGATTAAACTACCAGCTTTTTTTCCTGCTCAAAATAAGACTGAATGTTTCTATGCAGTTTAGAGTGAATCACCTTAGGGATTAGTCATCAAAAAAAAAAGTATTATAAGCTTTTTAAAATTAAAGAGTAGTGTGTTAAATATATAGCAGCTTGCTGTCCCACCCACATTGTTGTTAGTAAAGATAGAAAGACGTTTAAAAAGCATGAGGCAATAAACACCACCTGCTTTTAAAGTGCGGGGATCCTGACATTTGAATTTCTGTTTGTATCTAAAGTCTGATATTCATATTGAATTATGTTGGTATTTGAAAACAGGCTGACTTTTAATATGGTATAGCAACTGAAAAATATAAAGAAACCAGATAGTA